>JAAAYG020021380.1:0-18502 GCA_009936455.2 Tomocerus minor
ACACCAACAACGAAGTCTGATGTTGGCTGAAAATCATGAAATGACTTTTAGCCAACGTTTATTTTTCCTCCCGACGAACATGTTGCTAGGAACGTTAAACTAGCATTGCAGTGATATATGGTTCCGACTCCGATGTATATCCAACCAAAATTACCAAAATCTAGCATTAAGCCGACGTACCCCTTCTCATTGGGGTATTATTCTCTTGGCTGATCCTACGTGCCATAATCAGTGCATTATTTTGAAAAACATGTGACGAACGATTACCGCGTCTTGTAATCATGGGAGGCCCGGGCCAGATCATGCTCTGGAGTACGAATGAGTATTAGTTGAAGTTGTAGAAGGTTTTGGAGCGGGTTTTTTGTGAGTTGGTGGGAACTCGTGTCAGGCTGCTTTCTCGACGTACCTGTTGCTGTTACAATACAACTTGCACTCTTATACTACTCCTCTTCACTCACACTATTATTTCCAGTGCACAGCAGTCGGCCTGCAAGAAGAAAGAAGTATTATTGAAGTTAGAAATTCAGGGATTGATCGGTCAGGATCATCTACTCAATAAATCTGGTCAATTTTCAGGTATGTTGTATGTGTTACGTATTTAAATGCTAAATTTTTAAAGTCTAAAATTGGAGTTGCACAATGGAATTGGTTGTGCAGAATTGAGAGTTCAGGCCCAACACCAACTGTCTGGTCGGCAAAATACTTACTTTTGACTATTAAATTTCAACGTCAAATGTCGGATGTCCAGTATTTTTAAAATTCAACTTTCAACTTGCGGCTTAACTCTGTTCTGTGAACTGGTCACTGAATGAACAACACGACATGTTTATCAAAAATCTTTACGTTGTAATAAGTATAATAATTCCCTGTTTTAGTTAAACGAAACGCTAGAATTAAAAGTATGAGGGAAACCGACATAGATCTTCTACTATTATTTGTTTCACATAGCAGTCATCATGCGACAAGATGTTAGTTGTTCACGGCAACGGTGTGATGCTGATGATAGTCTATTATGATAGTATATATGCCGAAAACATTGTAGATTGAGTGCAGCAAATATAAATGGGATAAAAATCATTGAACGATTTGTCACACCATGCTACAGTTGACAGAAGGCCGACATGCCGAGACATGCCCTCCACGGGGGTGAAATTGGCTTATTCTAAATTTTTAGTCGCTGACATTTTTGCCACGATATTTAAAGAGAGAGCAAAATTTTTCAATGATTTTCATTCGGAAGCACTGATTTATTTGGGAACATGCAGAAACTTTATGAAAAAAAATTTGTTTTGTAGAGGTACTTTTGTGCGAGATGATTATATTTTAGTCACATTTTTGGGTGGGAAAAAAATCCTTTAGGAGAAAATTGCTTCACATTTTACCCCAACTGCTTATTACCTATTTGCCTGTCAACTTCACAAGGTGTTAGGGTGGGTAATTTGTTAAAAACATGAGTGAAATACAAGCCCAAAACAATTAATGTAGCAGGCCATTTAGTTTTCAATGAAATATTTCCTTATGGCTTTTTAACTGCAGATAAACTCTACGGTTTCCCACCCCCCCCCCAGATCTTATTTTTAATTGTATTTAAAATGTTTTGAAGTACATATGTGACATTGATTAATTTTGAATTGATTTTTTGCAGAAATTCTGACAATGGCCGAAGTAAAGCTCAAAAAGTGTAGTGTAGTGGTTACCCGCTACGTACCGAATCGTAGTTGTACAAAGGTCAGTGGGGTTTCTAAGAAGAAACCCAAACAGAAAAAGTCTCCAAAAACAAAATCGCAAAGTCAGAGTGGAAGAAATGGTTGCAAAGCAACAGATGACAATTGGACTGTAGTCTCAGATGAAGATGCTTTGATTAGTGAAAATGAAAGCCAGCCGGAAAACATGCATAAAGCACTGATTCAGTCACTTCATGCGAAAGCTGTCAAAGGCTACGAAAAGATACATTTACATCAATGCAATAAAGCTTGGAATAGAAACTTACACGATATGGGAACGGATGTCTTAAAACTCGATCTAATGCGTAAGTACCAATTATTCTTTACTTAACTTTCTTTCTCTTTTGTTCCTTTATACGCTGTGCTTTTCTGAAAACCCCATGTGCTATTTAATTTTTTGATCCAAAAAAATTGGTCAAACATGAATTCAAAATGAAAGAGACATGATTGTATTTGGCCCACGACTATTTTATTAATTTTCTTGTGTCATGTTTACGCATAGAAATATTTCATAGATAATCAGTAGAATCAGATGAGAAACCAAAGTGGGGATGACTTCAATCAGGTTACGGAAAATGTCTCAATGCTGCATTACAAATATTCCACTACACGCCACTACATTGCAGCCAGTTTGCTCTGAAAATGAGAAGGCGCAGCAATATGTCGCAAACAATGTCGAATATGATGGATTTTATGAATTTATGTTCAGCATTGTGCAGAGTTCTATGCAGAATGCAGTCACTGTAGTAGATATATTTTTAATTATGTGATATATGTGAGAACTTTTTCAATAGCTCCTTATCGATTGGGAACTTGGCCTCCTCCGATGAGAAGAGTCAAAAGGGCCCTCAATCCAAATCGGAGACCTCGGAAAGAATTGCCTGCGTCCGAACTAGAGCCTGAGGTTTTGGTCTCAGTCGTCAACTATAATACAAAAGAGGAAAAACAGATTAGGAAAATTCGATTGATAATGATTCCAGAAGTGGAGCAGTTGCCACCGATGATACATTGGACGGAAACTCCCATCAATTTCCGCGTGGAGGATGGAGAATTTTTAGCCAATTATCCGTACTTGGGCGAGGATGTGGATGCTGATTTTGAAAACGAGCTGTATGATTTATATGGCGAAAAGGACTACAACTCGGCTCACAAGCCAGTAATGCCGGATGAAATATTCTTGGAGACCCTCGAAAACTATGAAAAGTGGTTATTGAAGAAACAGGAAAATGATTATAGTAAGCCTGGAACAAGCGCAAGCAGCAACACTGATAACTTATTAGACTTAACTAGAACTAAGCGTTACGGTGTGATGATGCCATCTCGACCTGTTTTTTCTGCCGTGGCCAATTGTTTTTCGTACTTAGGATTTCCCTACGAGCTGGAAGAAAGGTTAATAGATTTAGTTGCTTAGTGGCAGTCACTGGCGAGGTGAGGCATTCATAATTTAATGCTTGGCATTTCTATATTAGATATGCGAAAGTATGGAAAGAATTAAACAAGGAAGTAGGGATGGAGCCGAATAATCTCCCAGACACTCCCAATTTGGATGAGTCTTTCACTGAAGATATCGAGCCGGACAAAGCTCTCAGTGCTTACCAAAAACTATTCTGCCCTCGTTGCCTGGTTTACTGCTGCATCACCCACGGTGAGTTATCTCGTCTTTAATGCCACTCTACTCTGTGTCCATGATGTCATTCACCACCTCTCGTAAATCTCGCATGCAGATGCTGACGACCACGTGGACCCCAAATACGCCAAGGTTACGACCGTAAAGCAAGAAGCGGAAGCGAAATTCGACTGTCAAAATACTGATTGCATTCTAAAGACGGAGAAGTCGAAAACGTTGAAAAAGGTAAATACTAACTTAACAATTATCATTAATGAAATGAGGGGCTGTTGTGTTGCTGTCTAATGAGTAGCTTTTAGTAATTAACCACAGTGGAAACCGTCCATATAGGACCCGGATGAATGGGATGTTATTTTATTTTTAGAAGTGTACTGAAGTACGTAATGCAGCAAGTGAAAAGTGGACGCCACTCGAAGCAACTATGGTCAAACTCCTTTACCGCACTGCCAAACATAATCCTTGTTACATATCTTTTATAATGACCACTAAAACATGTCGCCAGGTAAAATCCGTTGAAATAATATTGTTTTCTTGACATTTAGAGCTATGGAAGTCATGACAAATATATTCAATTATAACATTCACTTTAGATACAAGACTACCTGTCTGAATTTGGAATCACTTCCTCCGATCCATCGGAACAACCAGGTACTAGTGCGGTGGCTGCTAAGCCTACTAAGGAAGACAAGAAAAAGGATTCAGGGGAGAAGTACGTTCCACGCAGAGACACGAAAGATTCCTCAGATTTCCCTCACTACACACCTTGCACACATGGGGAAGACGAAGGATGTAATACTAAAAATATGTGTTGCTGTGTACTCAGCAGCACGTACTGTGAACGTTGGTGTTTGTGCCCCATGGACTGTGAGTTACTTGATTGATTGATTGATTCAGCTTTATTAAAAGTGACAAATTAGGCCATCCAATTACATCAAAACTGAACTTGTAGCTACGTTGAGCCACACCGCTTTCCAACAAAAGTCACATCCTAACAACAACTACACACTACTCATACGACTAAACTATAACATACAATGTATTGCATTTTGCAAACAATAGAAACATACCAAGTTAATACAATACAAACATTTCATTGGTTTTCAATTCCAAATGTCGCTTTAAGGGTGCCTCAATGATACGCAAAATGCGTATATTTCAACCCCAGGGGGGGGGGGTGCTAGGACACTGATTTTGTTTAAAACGTAGACCTTTCTGGTACCGAGGGCGAGGGCTTTTTCCAAAAAGTATCTACAAGCGCCAAAATTTTTTTGTGGAATGGGAAAAATTCATGTTGTTTGAACAAAAGTATTTATTTCTCCGTTGCTTGCAAAGCTAAAATATATCCCCTACGACTTGCCCTTAGGACAGGTCTCCTTGATTTTTTGAGATATTACATTTCAAAATCGGGTACCCCAAACTGGAGGTCTACGCTTTCTGCGTAATTGCCATGTCTATCCATGTTAACGCCGAATCGGTTACTGTCGGATTCACATTCATTTGCGGTCTTGCCTCGCAACCTGTAATTCGGCTTTCCCCCTATTGGTCAATTTGTTTGAAATACCCTCTGATTGGTAATTACGATGGCAAATTTCTATATGATTTGCAATGGGAAGGGGATTAACTAAGCAAAATATTTATTTTTGAGAGGTATCTAATGACAATAACAAGATAAATAATTAAATAAAATAATTAACTCCCCCCCCCATTGCAAATCATATAGAAATTGCAAATACTTCTTTAAACTATAACGCATTTGGAGCTATTAACATAAGTTACATTACTATTATACGCAATACACGTTACAGTTAAATTCAGATAATAGCTATTAATTTTTAATCTAGGAATATATTTGGGTAGAAGATGGCAGAAAGTTGTGCTTCTCAGAATATTTAAACCAAACTTTTGAATGAAATCGAGGCGACTCTTTTCCAGTGTTTCTAGGCTTAGTTTATTGAGGATATCTTTATATGTACCTGGTACATCGTTTCGTGCAATAATACTAATTGCTTTTTTTGAAAACACTACAACTTATTCACCTGATCTCTTGTTAAATTGGAAGTCCAACACACAGCTCCATATTCAGCTAGAGGCCAGATGAATGTTAAATATCATTGAATTAAGTCCTTTACACAAAATTCATACGCTTTTAATTTATTAAGCATAAAAATTACTTTATCAGCTTTGGTAATTATGTTGGTAACCTGATCGTAGCATTATAGCTTATCATTAATATAGACCGATTTATTAGGTAATTAATACAGATACAGATACATTGGCAAATAATACAGACAGATAGTTTTTAAGTACGTGGAAGAATTGTATTGCATTGTAATCTTTATTGACAGTGCCTCCCATTCCCAGAGGCTAATACCAAAGTCCAAATCCATGGATCTTTCTAGAAGGAATCAAAAGACAATTTTTAATATGAATCGCTTTAGAATCTGTCCCTCAATAATTTAAACAAGTACTTCGAAATTAAATTCTGTCATATGTCAAGACGTTTAAATTTCTGAATTTCCTGATTCTATGACGGAGTGAGTAAATGCTCTTAATTACTTAGGTCCTCGTCGCTTTAAAGGGTGCAATTGCAAATCGATGTGCAACACAATTGCTTGCCCCTGCTACAGAGCTAATCGAGAATGTGATCCTTCCCTATGTCGCAAGTGCGGATCCGAAAGTGCTGTTTACGTGGAAGGAAATTGCAGGAATGTAGCTATTCTGCACCGCAGAGGTTTGTACATTTTCGAATTTAAAAGAGGGATTATAATTTCAAAAATTATAATCAAGCAACTTCTATTTAAAACCTACTTTCTGCCCATCTACTGCATCTCCATTTGGAATCTTTCTAATAATCTGCGCAAGTCTGTCAATATTGCTTATAACAAAGGTAATGGTATAAGCATTCTATTTCACAAACCACCGCGATGTCACATTACTGGTGCCCTCTGCTTGCCATCATTTCAAGCATTTGTTAACAAAGCTAAACAATTTTTACATAACCGTGTCACAAATTCCGATAATATACTGATTAGACAGTTCTTCATACTTTTGTATTTGTATTTATTTCATGAATGGCCACAGTACAGTTTTGTAACTGAATTCAACAACCATAGATACAAAGAGTTAAAAGTTTTACAGAATTTGCTTAACTTAAGAAGATTTTACACTATTTAATTCAAAAGCTCACAATTTTTCTACACTTTCAATTCAACACTTTCATACATAGCATTCAGTTTGTAGACAATTTGCGGAATTGTTGACATTTCATACCGTTTCTTGATCTTAACACTATATCTTTCAAATTTTGTGTCTAGTGCTCCTGCCACTATTATATATACTATATATATACTATTAGTACTATAATATTTCCTTTTTTATTCATTATCTAGGTTAATCTCTAATTAATTTATCTTAGTTTTTAATACCTTACTCAGTAAGTTTAGGCCTTGTATTATTATATATGTATATGTGTTTATTTGGCGAATAGTTACAGGGCATTATTATATCTATCTACTATTATAATACTCCTGGTCTGCTGAATAAATAAATACAATACAATACAATTATAGGCGAATTGCAAAACGTACCCCAAACTTTTTGGTGTTGTGGTTTCATAGTCAACTTCAATTAGTAATTTCACAAGGACACTGTTGTTTTTAGCTAAATGGTCTGAAAGTTACTTTATTTAAAAAACATTTACTCTACCTATTGATTAGCAAAATCCTTTGCTATATATTTGGCCATCCCTTTTCGCCAGATAATCTGTTAAGGCGTAAGATACTTCTTCTGATACCTAGCATTTTACCATTAACTAAAATATAATGACTATCAGTGCGTATCGGGGAGTATATTTGATGGAAACCTGTATGTACTAAATAAGTACCTACTAAATTAAATAGAACTAAATAACTGTTACTCCACTGTGTGTATTAATATGTCCCTTACTAATACTTATACGTTATTATCCAGTGAATTTTATCACATAATACGTGTTTTCTACTAATTAATTGCTACATACGGGGCATAAAATAAAGCATACAATAACATAGAATTGGGTGTAGTTTTTTTAACTAGAGCGAAATAAATTTTATTAGGAAGGTTGAACGGTGTTTTACCTATTATTATTTTTGGCCATTGTGGGCCATTTTAGCCAGCCACTCGGCAATTTTAGCCACTACCATTTTGGTCACTTGCCAGTGGCTACTAAAGATTTTAGCCAGCCACTCGGCAATTTTAGCCACTACCATTTTGGCCACTAGCCAGTGGCTACTAAAGATTTTAGCTAGCCACTCGGCAATTTTAGCCACTACCATTTTGGCCACTAGCTAGTCGACACTGTCTTATTTATTTATTTATTTATTTATTTACTGCACAGATATTACCCTCTGATGAGGTTATTACAATATCAGAAATAGTTACAAGATTGTACATACAATATGGTGTTACTAGTTACTACTAATTAAAATTACCACTGGCTACATATTCAATACAAGACTAGTTGAGACTAGTATCTAACACATGTGAGTATTCCAACTTTTGATTATCTAGAAGGTACAATTTTAACTGCTTTTTAAACCTAGGATAGTTATCAATATTTGTTATCTCTGTAGGGATACTAAACCATAATATAATACCAGAGTAATGAAATGTTTTCTTGAAGAGTTGTGTTCTACCTTGAGACATAGGAGTTATATGAGTCATATTTCTAGTAGTAATAGTATTTACGTTCTCGAAGTTCAAGTAATTAGAAAAGTACGGAAGACAGATGTTATGAAATATAGTATACACTAATTTTAAAATTTCATATTTATAAAGATAAGAAGGGAATAACCAGCGTAGTGAGTTCGATGTATCAAAAGCAACCGAATCAAATTTATTACGGCCTAATACAAATCGAGCTGTTGACCGTAGTAGTTTCTCAGCAATGTCCATATTAAATTGGGGTGCTGTACCCCATACACAGGACATGTACTGAATAACAGGCATTATATTGGCGTTAACTATAGTTTTACGATTAATAAAAGAGATATAGGGTCTTCTAATGCTACTTTGATATTTTGCTCCTTGTCGACTAACACGCGTTCTCGCTGCCGGGCGCTAACTTAGCCAGAAATTGACTCGAAACTGTTCGGGGTACGTTTTGCAATTCGTCTATTATGGCAGTCAGAATAACAGAAAATGCATTCAAATAAAATGTGTGGCCCTGTGTGGGACCTACATATATCTCATGTAGGACAGAAATATCTGGCAGCCTCTTTTGTAACCAATTTTTTCAATAAATGGCCATTATGACAGAAAATTGTACATTTTACATTTTAATTACAATTGCTATGACTTTGAAGACTTTGGCTACGATGTTAAAAATTGTCTAATTGACTTTTCAAAGCTAAGCATTTCTAAGCTGGCAATGATTTACTATCGCTTTTGGTTTTACATTCAAATTCTAAAGTTATATCTCAACAATCCTAAACTTTAATTGTGGCTGTTAACAGTCCATTCCTTACCTTGTGGCAGGCCTACAGTTCGCTAAGCAAGCTTTGACTAAGTGTTTGAATTAATTGGGAATTGATTTCATGATATTTTTAATAGAAAAGCCAATTGTGCTCAAGAAATCGAATGTTGCTGGATGGGGTGGATTCATCGGATGCGATGTGAAGAAATGGGATTTGATCGCTGAATATCGAGGAGAAGTTATCTCACAGACCGAAAGCTCTCGGCGGGGCTTCTACTATGACAAGATCCGACACACTTATCTCTTTAGTCTAAACGAAGGTTAGTTTCAATTCTGCATCTATATCCAATCAAACTTTTAGCATGGCCTAGTAGCATATGTCCTAAAGCGTTCCACTGGAATCTACGGTTAAGCAACGTTGTATCACATTGAGACCATACAAAGTAAAATACGGCGTCCAATGTTTTTGTCTATTTTTTTGAAAAACAACTTTTTAACGTGCATTGGGTAGTGAGAAACCCGCTTTACATGCCCTTTGACCCCAAAACACGAATTCGGTTTTTGAATTTCCCGGCCCAACAACCTCCGTAAAAATTAACGTAGATTGCATATTTGAAAAGGTCGCATATTCAAATTACTACATATTCAAAATTTTGACAACTTTAAAATTCAAAGTTTCAGAAAAGTGCAAAAAGTTGCAGCTAGTTCCACCCGGCAATAATGTTCTCCACGTTAGACTACTAGAGAAAAATAGTCTTAGCGTCCCTCGACGGGAAAGAGGGGATCTATTTAAACTTTAGGTTCCTTCTAGAAAGGGCCAAATATTGACTATGTTCTGTAAGTAGTATGGCGTATCCCATACTACTGAGCTACCGAAGAGAAGCGGCTTTCCACTACAGTGAAATGCTCTTTATATGTAAGATTCAGATCCAAATACACACCCAAATACTTTAAATTAGTTACCCGCTCAATTACAAAACCGTTACTTGTCAATTGTATTCTACGTCAGCCTCTGTTCCACTCCTATTGAATATCATGTATTTAGTTTTGTTGTAGATCTGAATTTTGACATCTATCAAAATTTGATCTGACCCTGTAGACGCACGTCTATTAAAATGCTAAACAATGATAAACTAACATGTGTCTCTTTATTATCTTTAGAGTTGGTTGTCGATGCCACTAGAATCGGCAGTAAGGTTCGTTTTGTTAATTCATCCAAAAATCCAAACTGCTTTGCAAAGATAATGATGGTCCAAGGAGATAACCGGATTGGCATTTACGCTAGAAAAAATATTGACTGTGGCGAGGAACTTTTCTTTGACTATGAAAATAGTAAGTTTCTTATAATTTTTTTTTCGTCAACTTCATGTATTCCGAATATAATCAAAAACTTTTTTATAGTCATAAAGACAGGCAAGGAAAAGGGAAGAGGCCGACCAAAAACTTCCAGATCTACTAAATCGTCAACCACAGAAATTGTGAAAAAGAGAAAGTAAATTACTGTTTTGTTTTTGTTTTTTTCAGAAATCTAGTTTAGACATAAAATCATATTGTTTGACTGCAATCCGAAAACATTTTTTAGAGTAGTAACTGAGTTGTTCGAATTTCGATGATGCAGTTGGTGGAATTTCATTGTCGTTTTATAAAAACGTAAATAGCGAATTCCTATTTATTTTTGTTATAAAGTAAAATGAGTAATAAATGTATATGAATAATTTTAGAAATCCTTTTTTAGTTGTATTTTCAATAAATTTCTTACTCCCTTTTTGAAAAATTTTGTCATACTACACTATGTGGCATTTCTTAAACTTACATACTATCCTAAATGCAAGCTTCACTTGATTTTTTTTGACTTTCAATTAAAGCCTCATTAAGTTTACATGATATCTCAAATTCCAGTTTCATTTTCGTACCAGGTGGTGTAACTGCAACTGCGAGAAAATCTTGTCATATTCAATTCATTTTCAGTTCCCCAATTTTAAATTTTGCGCTTTAATAACTGAGGTAGAAGTGGAGATTGTAGGTGTGCTAATTAATTTATCCTAATTTTGATACATTAACTTTTAAAATAAAATCTTTGCAAATAAATATCTTAAAAAAAGGGATGTAAATTACTTCTTATGAAAAACTGTAATTGAAACATTCTAATATATTTATTGTGAAAGTTAAATGAATTATTTTTCAGTCTTTGTTGTTCTACATAAGTGTTTACCAGCTTATAAAATTTAGATTTTGTACTTAAATATATTCGATATATACAACTTTAATTGTTGTATACTCAGATACAAATCATAGTCAAAACATAAAAGTTATTAGCAAATAAAATACACACAAAATGTTTTGTTACTCATTTTAGTCATTTGCTACTTTCATTTCACATGTAATTATTTAAAATAAAATGGCTAAATGACTTTATGATGAGTAAAAATAGAATTCCCAGATAGTTATTTTCAAAGTAATTTTCCGAAAATTCCATTTTAATTTCTCATAACGTCACATTGTTTTACTTATACTATTGATTTTATTCATATACGCAGAAATTAATTGTTGCACTAAAATTGTGGAAGGGTAGTCACTCAATGTGTGGGCAATGGGGACTGTCGGGCTGTCCTGTATTTAACACAAAAAATAATGGCTTCATTGGGAAGGTACTTTGAATGTCTCAGTCAGTCTCATGATCACAATATTTTTATTATAACTGAAAATTTTAAGCTTTTATTGAGCCTTTAATTATTTACACAAAAATAAAAATGTATTTTTGGATATTTTATATTTAAACTAATTTTTAAATCTTTCTCAAAACAAAGCAAACTCAAAACAAACCAAAGGCGAGAATACATTATAAGAGTAATATTTACAATACGGAATTCATGTCTATACTTACACATAATTTATATACTAATATTGTTGACAGATACATGTACGTAGTATACAAAACTGATGCATGCTTACTGCTAGTGCGTATTTGTTCACAAAATTACTTCACGTGTCGGGCTGTAGCGACTGCATGATAGGGTTTTGGTGATAGCGTAAATCCGACAACGGGCTCAGTTGAAGGGTTTAAGTGTCCAGGCACGGTTTCAAACCGAAAATTCTGCAAAAGGGTCGTAAAGTAGAGAAACAGCGACATCCGAGCCAAGGATTCTCCCAGACATATTCTTTTTCCCATTCCAAACGGATTAAAATGTTCATCTCGGACCAAGTCTCCGTTGTCGTCTAAAAATCGTTCTGGTCTAAAGACCTCAGGGTCTCCCCAATGATTTTTATTCATGTGCATGGAGTGTAGGTTCAGCAGCACAATTGTTTTCTGTTAACAGGTGACCACACAAAATCAACTCATAATGATTTCATCAGCGGCAAGAGCATATTATTCAGGATGTGCATGCAAATTAAGGTTACAATCCAAACTGCAAGTTTACCTCAGGAATTCTGTAGCCTCTAAAGCGAGTTTCCTTTGTCACCGCATGAGGAACAGCCATAGGGGCAATGTTTGCCATGCGCTGAATTTCCATTAACACAGCCTCGGTATATGGAACTCTAAAAAATCACAAAACCTTCCATGAAAAATACATAACTGCAATTCTTATATTCTTCCAAAATGTTCTACCCAGAGTTACACAAAATGTAAAAATCAAATCACATAAATGCGAGGAGCTATTCCTTTTCCTAAACTAATTCCATAACAACAACTTTGAAATACCCTGAACTTAAGACTCACAACAGCATAGTGTAGGGAAAGAAGCAGTTATTTGCCAATATTTTATTGTGACGCCTGGTAGAGAACTGCTGAAGGAACTACAGTGATGTTTAAGACGGACGAAAATCACAGTTGAGGAAAAATAATATTTCAACTGCCGTCTTTGGCCTGTTCCAAACTTCTAAGGGGTCAAGTGACAGTTCTAAGTCGTAGCACAATATGCGGACAACATTTTAAAAGTGGTCCCGTCCGTTGACACCGACTTGAAGTCACATGGTGACCATTAAAAGTTTAGGGCCACTTTTACAGGACCACTTTTAAAATGTTGTCCGCATATTGTGCTACGACTTAGAACTGTCACTTGACCCCTTAGAAGTTCGGAACAGGTCAAAGACGGCAGCTGAAATATTATTTTTTAGCCACGTATTAATAATGGCTATTATTGGCTCTAAACTTTGAATGGTCACCATATGACTTCCGGTCGGTGTCAACGGACGGGACCACTTTTAAAATGTAGTCCACATATAGTACTACTGTTTAGAAGTGTCACTTGACCCCTTAGAAGTTTGGAACAGGTCAAAGACGGCAGCTGAAATATAATTTTTTAGCCACGTATTAATAATGGCTATTTATGGCCCTAAACTTTGAATGGTCACCATGTGACTTTCGGTAAGTGTCACCGGAAGGGACCACTTTTAAAATGTTGTCCGCATATTGTGCTACGACTTAGAAGTGCCACTTGATCCCTGAGAAGTTCGGAACAGTACTAGACGGCAGTTGAAATATTATTTTTCCTCAGCTTTGATTTTCGGCCGTCTCTGATTTTCGTCCGTCTTAAGCATCACGGTAGTGCTTAAGGAGGGGTTGTAACTTTGCAAAATCCTGATTTAATCAAAACCGTTTAGAGTATAACAATGAGATGCTCAATTTTGAAATCGACCCAAATTTTTCGAGGGCACCTTACCAACATTTCCAAAATTATAACTCTATCGGTACGCTCAACAACATCGGTTAAAAGATTAAAACACAGGAAAAGTTATTTTTAATCTTATACCTCGCATGCATTATGCACGACCAATTTTTTCTCTTCATCTTAAGAGGGTTAAATATCAAATATTTTTTCATTCATTAACTGTTTCAGAATCGTTTATTAATAGGTTTTCTAACTTACATTTTATTGAAAATTTCTATTGATGACAGCATAATAACGTGGAGTTATAAGAATTTATTTACGTTATTTGTATTCCCACCAAAATTTTTAAACTGTATAATCTACCTTCTTAAGCTCCCCACTACTCCTTAAAGCTGGCCAGAAATCGTCAATAAATCATCTTATCAATATCAACTGATCAAGTGTCAACTGATTTCCAACTTTGTCACGTAGATTACAGTTGACCATACCAATGTACAGCCCTTTGCCTTACAAACAACAACGTAATATGTGTCATTAATTTGAACAAAAAATATATCTAGGCAGCTTCAGGTATGAATAAATGCGAATTTTCCCAATTTCTATTTTCATTTCCACATTTTTTTAGCGAGTTCCATATTCACCTTTCCCAATGATCTCTGTTTAAACGTAATGGAATATGTAGACTGTACATTGAAAATAGATATGCAAAACAGATCGACTCTTTTGCATTCTCGTTTCACAATATTTATTCATGTATTTATGAGGATTCGTATGAAAAGTCATTTCCTGGTGCCTGGATCCCATGCTATGATATGATCCATGTTCCCTGAATAGACAGAAAGGAAGAAAAGCAGGTTGTTTCAGGTGGCTGGTTCGGCGTCTGAGCAAGGTGGCTCGGATATTCGTGCAAGTGCAGGCTACTTTATCGCATTTGTAAGGAAAGGTGCCTACCCAGCAAGAACAAAACGCCTAAACAAGTGAAATCCTTTCGGGCAGTGTGGCTACATTTGGGGGAAAATTTATGATGGCAAAATGTTTGTCTGCTACGTTAAATCAATGTGGGCAGTTCCGTGATGAGTTTCATATTTACCCCAAAGTTTAAAATTAACATGGGTAGGTATTATGGGCGCCTAATACCTCCAGAATACCTACTAATGTTAATATTACATATTGGGGTAAATATGAAACTCATACAACGATGTGTTCAAAATTCACTACAAATTGTGTATCAAATGTTGTGTGATAAAACAGCGTGGGTCCTGCGCAGTTGATGCCCACATAAATTTAACATCAACATGTCTTAACGGGTGAATTCTCACTTGGAAAATTTGTGTGATAAATGTGGACTACATTTGACATCTATAATTGGACTTTAGTACACCTTACCCGTATGAGTGGCGTGATAGCAAGGTGCAAGTAGCGCGAGCTTACATGTGTGAGTATTGGGCTTTGTAGCTTATTAGGAGCTAGTATTTTTTCTTGGAAAAGGAGTTGCCGAGTGGAAAAATCTTCTATTTCCCATTTTTCCCGACGATTCGTAGCCACATGAGATAGAGGTGGAAGCCACACTTGTGCTCTTGTTGGGTAGGTAGTTGCATCCTAACTAAAGGGTATGTATGCTGACTTTAATCAATAGAGAGTGGAGGAGAGAAGAGAGAGATCGATTGACTGACTGTCTGGAGTCTGGAGGAGAGTAAAAGAGAAGATCGATTGACTTTCTCTCTGGAGTCTGAACTGGAGGGCTCACTCCAGACCTCGCTCTCTATCTCTCTCATTGCATTTATATTTCTAGGTTTATCATCTCTAACTAACTGACTCGCTGCTTATAACTCCAGAGGACGAAAATTACACATATACATATCTGCAACTGTGATGTAGTTGTCAAAACAGTAACAATTAAAAACGTACGTGTGGAAAATTCCCACAAAAAACACAGGATCAGAGCCGAGGGATTCAAAAATATTTATTATTCTACCATTTGCACTCAAAATCTGTCCACTGTTAAAAATAATTCTGACAGCTACTTTTCCTATAAGCGACGGAGGAGGAAGAAGTGAAGGTGCTGTGATCCACAAATTTGAGCACGGACATCCACAAAGATGAGGAAGGAGAAATCGTCATGCATCAAGCCGGCAGTTATCTTTGCCGCTTGCATTCATACAGTAAGCCCAATCTCATTTTTAACATGGTCAACAATGTCAACACGCGTCAGTCGGTTTCAGTCTTACCACAGTCGGAACTTACATCCGACTCGGAAGAGTAGGGCAAGAAGAAAGAAAGAGTCTGAATTGATTGACCTCCAGTCATCAAATCAACAATCACCTCGAATTTATATGTAACTACATTGTAGGCATCGGATAGACCTTAGTTATTTTTGTCGCAAGGAACTTTGTTTGATTCAGAGAGGTTGATTCGGCCTAGGCAGATACTCTTTGATTGCCTTGTTACATGTGGCTGCAAAAGCATTGCACTACAGGTTGCATTGCACATTGCACATTGCACCTGCCTTATCCACCTGTGGCAGCTAATTCTGAGGATATCGTAATTTGTCGCTCTGCCCATTCGAGATCGATATTAGCACACGAAATGCTGTTCTGTCGGAGATTAACATCAGATTCAGTGACAATTTGTCAGCGACTTAAAACTGCAAATCCTGCATGACGATCGCATTCTCATTCTAAAAAAACCAAAGTTAAATATTCTGAAGAAGTTAACACCTGCGTTTTACCTTGCTTTTAAGCTACAATGGCACTTTCAGCTACAATTTCAATATGCTAATCCATTTAGAGAATGTTATGGATAATTCTGGGGATCAATAATACATAAATGAGAAAATCCAGTAAAATTGGCCAGCCTTTATAGCCATAAAATGATATCGATAGTAATAGCTATTTCAGAGCTCCAACTAACCTGTTCCGTTCTAAAGTTCCCGGCACCAACAGGAACAAAAAATCACCCCTACAGTTTATAATTTAATTTTTCAACTTAGAATATAAAAAGCGAAATCAAATCTTTAACTTCTTGAACACTCTTCCTATTGTATCGACTAATCAATTACATGTAGTTAAGTAAGTTCCATCTTTCTTAAAAGTGTGTAAGTGAAACTGTATGCAATGATTCGTGTCCTTTAGTTTGAATAATAAGCATACATACATACATACATAAAAATCCCTCTTCGACAATACAATCTGGATTGGTTTATAATATCAGCAATTAAATGAAAAATGATGAAACGCAACTGACGTATTTTTAATTTTCAGATCTACGCATCTATACTTTTTGGAGGAAGTACCTGGTTAATGATGGGTCTCATCTTTGACATGAACGATTCATCGGTAAGAATAAAGATAATAACATCCATTGATGCTGACAATTTACATGTGGAAACTTAGTGAAAGTTGAAGTAAAAGTTTGGCTGTAAATAGAGATACCTCGTTGTTCAGACATTTTTACAATTGATGCCTTAATTTCAATTTCCAGAAGCATCACATTTGTTACTGATCTTGCTTGGAACTAGTTTGTTTCAAATCTCTTGTCAGTTTCTATTGCGTACCTACTCAAATAAAACCTTTAGTTTTTTTGGTTTTAGCTGACCTGTTAGCAAATTTGGAAACTAAATACTTCAATAAACATAAAACAAGAATAAAAAATTCTTGAAAATCGAACAATTTTTAAGTACTACGACAGTACGTATCAATCGACGGAACTTCGATTTTGAGCTCCATTGCTCCATTTCGAGGTTAAATTATGAGGGTTTGTTATATTTTCAATAGTGTGAAACTTTGGCAGACCCGATGATACTGATTCCGATATGGATTTACGCCGTAATCCTATTCAGCGAAGGGCTTCGAATACAGAACAGGGCCAGAAAGGTTTATTAAACTATTTTCTTCAATAAATGTTCTATACATAAATCTATGGGTAATAATGAACTAACGTTTCTGATATTTAATTCAGGGCACATTGGACTTGTTTGTGGTGAACGAGTTTTTGTTCATACAAACGCTGCTAATGTGTTTCTTTATTATATTCTGGTGCACCTCGGAGTTGTCAATCAATTTCAAGATCCTGGGCATTGTCAGATTCTCGTTTGACTTCTTTTATGCCATTTTACTGTGCATACACTTGCATGAGTTGCATTGTGATAAGCACACGGAATCTCCGAAACTTTTGATGACTCAAGAAGAACTCACCAAGTCTGATGGGAAAGTTTTACAAATTTAAATCCACATTTTAAACGGTACCTAAAAGAAACCTGACTTATAGAAATACATTACTATATTACTACTTTACTGTAGCCACCCCCACTGTGTGGGGAAGACCTATACGACAGTCAACCTATTTATTTAGCAGTAATTGCTAGCCACAACAGAGGAAATAAAATATTGCAAGATACATTCCTCTCATTAAACCTGAATTATACCTCATGATAATATTCAAAAAATAAAGTTCTTTAATGAGATAATATTATTTCGTTGTAGTACAACTTACTTGGCACGATCATCCAAAACGGGAAAGCGAGTGAGACCTATGTTGCTTTTGATCTCTTGAAAAACCTTTTCCTGGACCAAAGGATTCAGTATCATATACAGCATTCCAAAACTCAAAGTATTACTCGTTGTTTCCGATCCGGCCATGAATAAATCCAAGCACAACATCACGAGTTGCTCATCTAGTCCATGAAAAAAAAATTATTCTCGAACGCTTTGTTCACGTCGCAGAAACTGTAGACTGCCTATTATTATGTAGCGGTACGCGGAATTATAAGAACCCCTTGAAGTTCTGTCTGTGTATGTATGTATCTATCTATTTATGTATCTATCTATCTGAGCCCATTTTTTTCATATTTCTAGTCAACTTTTTTGAAGTCTGTTTTCGGTATTGAGTCATGTGACCACTCAATAAGAAAATCCAGAAAAATTGTACTAAATCGCCCCACCCCCTGCACCCCCTACCCTACCCACTTTTCTTAAAAATCAACTTTTTTGAATTCTATTTTCAGTATTGAGTCATGTGATCACTCAATAAGAAAACCCAGAAAATTTGGACTAAATCGCCCCACCCCCTGCACACCCTACCCCACCCCCTT
>JAAAYG020021391.1:4886-18500 GCA_009936455.2 Tomocerus minor
ATGAGTAATACTAACAACACTAATACTACTACACATCCTCTATCGAAAACAGCGAGTTTTTCTCTGACTGCCTTTTATTTGCGATTTTTTTCATTTACACGCGTGTGAAACTATTGGTGAAATCTTTTCGGTGCGATTTGCGACGAGACGTTGCGATGCGATACGGGTTTGCGACAGAAATATATTTTCGGTTTGGTTTCATGCGATGGAACACTCTGTCACAGTAGTTGAAATGATTGTACCTTAACATATCAGTTACTATTAAGACAACTTCGGAAAAATTAATTTTGCTAATGACACTTTGTCAATCAGTAAAGCGTTAACATGATTAACATAAACTATAATATAAATATGTAATGACAGAAATGACCAAAAGTCAAGTAAATAAGTAAGTAATCTTGTAAAAATTCCCAATTCCTTCCACCCACCTTAACTAAGTTATACTTAAGTACCAACCCATCTGACAAACTTTATACAGGTCAATTAACAAGCTATACTAACCAAGTGTGTTTATCGTCAAAATTCATTGAATAGGCGACATAACTCACACTTTAGTCATTTCTGTAACCATTTAAACGGTCAAGTAAGTATAAATAATAAGTTAAATAGTAAAATAATTGTGTTAAGTAAAGATAAAATAATGTAAGTAAAGGATTGATTGGAGACTCTTATACTAACAAGATTTCGAGAAGATTATCAATTTTTAGTATCAATTCACACTTTCTATGTTGCTGTATGAAATGAGATAATTTACTGAATGATTTTATGACTGACAATTACACACTCTACTACAGCTACAGTTACTAGTCTATAGATAGGTAAATATACACGATACTATATACAATACACTACTGTACCGAACCAATAAATATAGTTCTACAAGGAAATTAATTACATGTGCTCCTCGCTACAATAATTATAAGTATTAGATAATAATTGTGTATTGTTTTAAGACCTTAATAATTGAACGATTGTTTAGTAAGGTAGCTGTAGTCAGATATACATAGAAAAACTAAGGTTAGATAATAGAACACGAGCAAAGTATTCTGAAGTAATGTTTACAGTCAGTTAGAGCATTACGAAGGGAAATAGTGCGGAAGTGAAGAAAATAAACTCCTTATCATCTGAATCGCTTATTCTTAGTTCTGAAATCAGTTCAGGATATAATAATTAGGTACGCGGTTGTAGTGTGGTTGAGTTTAGTGTGAGTAAGTGAATTTAGCAAATATTATGGAGAGAGTTCTTTAGTTCAACATGGATCTCATCACCGTCTTGCATATTGTAAGAGTACAACTGCTTTTGTGGGAAACGCATTTCTTCACGCCCAACTACTTCTCTCATTTCGGAATCCACGTAGAATAGTCGCATCCTACTTGACTGAATCCCAAGTAAAGGCTCTAGATGTACCTATGACAAATCGTTACAATTCATATAATTCATAAATTATTATCCTTTGGCAAATGCAATACTTCAAAATGGCAACTCCACTTTATTTAACAAAAAGGTACATTAGTCACTCAGAAGTGTAAAGCGCTAATGATACAAATTCCTTATCATCAATTGTAAAAATAGATGTAAAAAAGTCAATTAAACACTTTTTCACGCTTTTCATGACCAGGAATCTTTTGTACATACCACATTAGTATTACTAGGTATTATTACACTGTCCATACATGGCAAAGACCCAGTACGAAGTACATTAATATTACTTTTTTGCCACTTTTCCTTGTAAACCATTAGTAGTTGCCAACCACTTGTAATGGAACAGTTTTCAATTTTTTAAGACTATTTTTTTTCTCTCTTTAAGGAGTTGCCAATTTCCAGAACCTAAATGCTAATGAATATTCTACTAAATTACTACATATGCATGTTACATCAGTACCTTTAATTCGGTAGTAGTCTGATACACTTTCAGATGTTTGTCCACGATGGAGTCTTCATAGCAAACGCGTACTTTTACTCTGGTAGTTGGCTTTAGTTGAACTTCTACCAACGGCTGAAGTTCACCATGAATGGCAATTAAGTCAAAGTACCTGTTAAAGGACAGAGTGTTAATCTTACCAATCTTTAAAACATTCCTAATAGTAAACCTACTATCACTTTTGTTTTGTAGTTTGTGTTGTAATTCCTAGTTTTCTTCTCAGCTAAAATGGCCAACAAGATAGTGGAAGAGCATCTCATTAAACATTACCTAATATCACATAATACCCATATATGCAACGATTCATCTAAAACTATTCATCATTTATACCTGAGAGGTTTTTCCTCTAATTGAACGTATTTCCTTATGAATGCTCGCTCTGAATCTTCTCGTTCAGTACTTGAGATTGGAGCTCCACCGTTCAGTTTCTTGACATTTGGTAGTAAAGCAACTAGTAACTGCCGTCGTTCATGAGCTAAAACAGTCAAACAATACCATGAAACAACTACATCCATAATAAGTACATTCAAATCTAATAAACCCTAGAGTAGTAGAAATTGTACCAGTTAGGTCATTCAGTAGTGGTATCCCTTGAATTCTCAGATCAGTCAACGAAGGAAACCTTTTCAGATTACTTATATCAGTCATATTTTCAAGTAAAGTGTTTGAGATTGACAGACTCTGTAGATTTTCGAAATTTTGATAAGCATCGTCAGGTATGGTTCTTATTGGGCAATCAGCAAGTCCAACGTGCCTTAGAGAAGGAAAGCAAGCCCCTGCATTAAAGAAACAAATAGAATTAGTTAGACAGCTAATATAGGGCAAGTTTTTGGCACTTATGCAGATTTTAAGTTTCCTCATAACATCACGGTACATATAGTATTTATTGCTCCGTGCTACGTAGAAAAAAGTAGTCTACATATGAGTGGTGATCTGGTTCTCGTTCTAAATACAGCTTACCTAATTTGGCAACTTCACTCCAACTCGTAACAGGATTCCCATCAAACATGACCCGTCTTATGTAAGGAAAGGTGAATCCGTCATCATCATCGCTAGAGCTCCCGTTTCCACTGTCAGTGCTATCACTTCGATTGCAATTAGGTGGAAGAGCAATAGTCGTATTGATGGAGACGGACACAGTCTCGTTGTTTTGACTTGCAGCATTGTTATTTGCATTCATCTTCATGATGCTCAGGCTAGTTCCCAAACTCCTCACGTTCCCCCCTCGGATCCCTGACGTGATGTCCACTGTCGAGAAATCATTGAGAGACAAGTGCAATTCTTGGAGATTTGTGGCATGACGTAAGAGGAACCAAACGGAGTCCCAGGATGCATTCGTCCCAATCAAGATAAGAAAGGTGAGACGGGGTAAGAGTGGGAATCGGAACGAATTTTCAGCACACGTGGCCGTGAGGGGAGAGGACAAGTTGTTAAAGCTCAAGTTGAGGAACGTGACAGATGGAGTGTACTGAAGGATCTTGGATATCTGCCAATAGCCACAAGAACAGAAAAAGATGAGCATTGCATATACAGACCTTCTGCTAGGTTCAGAATTAAAATGAGACGGTTTACTTATTGCTATGGCTTTGAATGTGCATTGCATGCTGAGCTGAGCTGCTCGGAGTTGTTGTCAGTGAGCTGCTGGGCTGACTGACCCACATTCACATTCGAGTCAATCTACTTAATTCCACATGCAAATCGACAACTTTTGCATTCCCTTCAACCACTAACTACCCATTTCCTTTAAATCTACACATTTGAGCACTAGCATTGCATTAAATAATGTTTTTCTACCTTAATACGTTAATAGACCTAATATCAATAACTACTACCTATAGTCACGCTAATATACATATTTATCATCAACTCAATCCAGTCTTCAAACGACTGACAATCTGAGTATCACTATCACCGTCACCGCATCATCAAATCCTGTCTGCGTCAACATTTCATTATTCATGTACTCTATTTCAACTAACAGTCGTCGCAGAGGAAGAATCTCACACGAATAAAATATTTCACAGATGCTGCACAGACTACATGGTTACAATATATTTTATATAGCACTAAACGAGAGCTAGTAAAGCATTTCTCAATATTTCATTGCCATATTATTACTATGTAAATGCTTGAAATAATTGACTATAAAACTAACCTAAAAATCTGTCTATGTAGCAGCTTGACTGAATTCCCATTGTTTGCATACATAATTTTCATACTGACAACAATCAACAGTTCAGTTAGAATTAGATGGCAATTTAGTGCATATTAAATCCTCTCTCTCTCTCTACTACATGTATGTATACAGTGGATGATCTTGATAAGTAAAATAGTTGTTAAGCTAGGGTTAGGGCAGGGCAAGTTAATTCAGCCTGAAAATTGCAATGTACTATTAAATCGATATGGTATTGTCTTCGTATGGCAATAGGGAAAGGTAAGTTAAGCAAATTAAAGTAATTTGATATCCCTGTTTACTAAATCTACATTACTCTCCAAGTTGTGATAGAGCGTAAACATGTGAATTGCTATACTTGCAGAAATATTGTATATTTAATCAACATCTAGCCGTTGGTTAACTATACACACGGTACCTCTTTTGTTTCATTACAATTTGACTAGGACAACAAGATTCATTAATGCTAAGAGCAGAACTTTATTGTTCTCGTACTACTAACATGTCATCTCTTTTACTGCTCTATCCTCGAGCATTTAACAATCTAAACACACCTATTTAGCCAAGAAATGCAATAAAAGTTGGGTCTGCTGATCTTGTGAAAATGTTTGACTCTCACAAACTTAAATCCAGTGGGAATGTTTATATCTGTTCTGTCAAATCTACGGCACATGTCTTCGCCTTTGCTATTATTGTTTTCTGTCTCATCCTACTCTGCACCTAAGGGCACCATTTATACCAATTCGAAATGATTTTAAAGTAAAGGGTAACTACGCAGTAGTATTTCACATAACTGCGCTTTCGAGTCCTGACAATACAAGACACAAAGGATGCTCAACTCCTCAACCCAAGAACAACATGTACAAATGTAAACTTTGCACTTCTGCCTACGATAAAACCAATTTAAGAGCCTAGCACCACACATACCCAATTTAATGTGCAGGAACGTTACTACTACTACGCATCATATTTTCTAATCGCCATAAAAATCGTTATACCATGCCATCCTGGCAGCTCTAAACTACCTGCAATATGCACTACAAGATATAATTATTTCCAATGAGGAGTAGTAATGTAACCTAATCTTCCCTATAATGTAAAAGTCATTTCTCTTCGTTTCACCTCACCACCATCATCCCAGAGGAGCAATAATGGATTTACATACAAGGAAGGTACATCCAAAGACCACGGAACTCAAGTAGTAGCTTAGGTATTTATACTATGATGTATGTATTTTGAGGACAAATCCTTCATGGGCTTACAAAGTTTCTCTTTAGCTAAGTAGAACTTACCTAATGATAAGTAACTTACTCTATAAGCAATCAGCGTCAAACAAACAGCAAAGTAATTGTCCTGCAGAGACGAGGATGAGAAAATTAGCAGCGTGTGCATGTAATGTAACCCTCGAAGGCAAAACTTACATTCAAATTGTGCACTCTAGACTATACCAAACACGTGTAAGCCCTTAACTTCATCTTCCCATTACCAAAACAAAAATATTTACTGTTTTTGTTCTTTTACTGTAAGTATATGACTTACTAACTAATAATATGTCAGCAGATAAGGGATGTCATACACATCTGATATAGTAGAGTGTGCTTAATAGTGACATGAAAAACATCACACCTATAGATAACTATTGTAAGTGTGATTGTAAAAATTTGCTCATTTATGTGTAACCCAAATAAAGGTAAGCCCAAATCTTATTATTAGCTGCAATATTACGACATTTGCCTTGTAGTCTTCTACTGCACTCTGTTCACCCAAGAATCGTGTGGTTACAATTTACAATATTGATAACTATTGCCAAGACACGACCTGTGCTTTAATTTTGGCATGAGGAAACTATTATAAGATTTCACTCTCTAGACCAACTTCACACACTTCTCTCTGGGCTTCAATCATATTTTACAATATTACAATGTTGCATATACTCAGAAAGAGATAGGCTACAACTATTTAAGCAGAAAGATATCAGATATCTTTATGGCTTGCTTCTGTTTTACCTCACTCCACTGTAACTTGTTGTGTGCCAAATCGATTTCAATGACTCCAGCACAAGTTTTTTGCAACGATTCTTCGTCCCCCGCAGAGTCCACATCGCAAGCATTCAGAATCTGCAAATAGAAAATAGCATGCATCAGACAAATGATACACAACAAAAGTACTATTCTGCTAGCACATACATTTTACTCCGTCTGTTTTATCTAACAATAAGTACTACTTAGGTATATGCTAGCTAGTAACGTATTCTTAATAGTTGATAGATGTATGCAGGGATGTACCTAACCTAACTCTTAGTGCTATTATCCAGCATCCGCATTCGTCAACAGATTCTCACAGTCACACAGAGCTATTAAAGTCATGCAGACATCACATGCAAACAAAATGAGTCCAGCAGAACGCTGGATTCCAGGTCACAGCACAAAGCACAGCAATCTCATTTTTATATACTAATTACGATGACAGTGGCTGTGGCTGCCTGCGCTTTAAAAATTGCTCTACTCTCTAATGTTCTTTAGGGCGAATCGGGAAGATGTTTCTCATTCCCCACAACCACTTACACGAGTAATTACCAACTCCTATCATAATGAATTCTTACCAGATAAAAAATACGACAACAATAAATACAAACAAAACTAAGAACATTACTACGTAGGTTTTCAAAACATATTTAGCATAACATTAACATAAGAATAGCGTTATTTTAAGTACATCAAAATTTATGTTACCAAAAATTGACATTCAAACAGGCTACACCCTTCTTTTAGCATTTAACACTCTCGTGTAAAATAAAACAAACTAAAACGAAATCTATGTATATATCAGTCTTTAATTACATTTCAGATTTGTTGAGATATTAACTGCAAACATTTAGCCAGGGAATTTGCAGCACGAAAAGAAAAGTATGTAGCCATACATTCATTTCATATCACTAAATAAGACACATACAACAGAATTGAATATTGTTGAATGTCTATCAAAGTAAATCGCAATAAAACGTCTCGGCAAACTTATTGCCAGTCTCATTACTGCCAGCAATTGCACAGACAATCTAATTACCATAAGTAAACAATGAGCCATTCCATGTGTGCAATGCTTTTTTCCATCCTATCACCCTCACATTAATTCAGCAACTCTGTTAACGCAATCAAGCAAGGTTACTTTTAAACAATTCAACTATGCGTGCGTGTGCCACATATTATATCTAACTATGAAATTTAAAGATCATAATAATATGCAATGTACCTACCTAATAAATTAATTTAGGTACTATTTGCAATCGAGTCGAGTGTATTTGTAGTGATAGGCTTAACTACATTTTTGGTGATTGGGTACCATTTAGCCATGCCTCAAGTTTCTGAGTTTCTAAACTCTAAGGTACTTAACGAATAGTAGAAGATAGATAGAAGATCTGGTAATAGCATATAAATTATTTTAATTGTAATTGTTTTATATCATTATACCAAGCTACAAATGTAGGTTAGATAAACCCTTACTGTAGCTACAATTTGTCAGCAAAAAAATCATTGCTAATAACTGTTAAGTACTCTCCTGTGGGTATGTTATATCCGTATTTTACTAGAATTATTTATGCTGTACGAAAAAGTTGGCTTAACTGGTTTTCGCAAAACTTCAATAGATAAAGTGATTAAAAGAATGAAGTTTGTACGAGCACGAATCGTTAAAACAAAGAGCTCTATTGTCTACCTCGACATTGTTGTTTTTTTAGTTGTATTATTAGTTCTCTGTTGTGCAAGTATATGTATTGGCAAAAACTAAAAGTGTTTGGTTCTATGTGCAGTAGTGACATAAATAGGAACAAGCTATAGATTACAATGCGCTCTATTGTAGCAGGGAGAGTGAAGATAAGTTACACTCTTCATTAATACACATCCACTCCAACTCAACTTGATTTTATTAGCTATCCATAAATGCAGACGACACAAAAAGTGGTAAAGTACACACTAGTACAAAGTCGTGTCGTGTCTGTCCTGCCTGACTAGACCAAAGTTTTTTTTTAAAAAAAAGATAGCAGCCCTTACTGTCAGAATATTAAATAATGTTTAATACTTTTTCCTCGTTGAATGAGCTAATCTTTTGATACTAACCATAAAAAATTTGTATGTGCGATTTTCTCAAGAACGCAATTTTATACTATGCTGCCTTTATCATAGTGACCTACCACCACCCTTGGTGTTGGTTCTTTTTCACTCTTAGATTATAAATTGTGTTTCCATACTATTTTAGTATGCCGTACCTACATATAAATATAATTTGCATCTTTGACTTTGTCTTCAATTACTGCATATCTATTGCTTATGCATCAAAAGGAACTTTAAATATGTGGTATGAGCATTACAAGATTATGCTTAGACTACTCTGTATTTTTCCTCTTATTTATTATATAAACATAATATGCATACATAACTTGAGTTATCATTATCAAGTTACCTACGAAGCTACGAATGCAAAGTCCAAACCACATTTGCTTGCCACACAAACACAAATACAAATGAATAGGTACACAGAGTAGGCTTAAGGAGTCTCTCTCTTCTCTCTCATAACTCGATGAATATGTACGCAATTGAGATACCGACATTACTTGATCGTTAAGTAACCGTAAAAAATATCACTGTAAAAACTTACACATGGCCTTCCAACATTATTTCATTCATCACAAATGTCATTCAATTACTTGCTATATAGCAGGAACGAAGATTCATTAGAGTCTCCTCGAGTCCTATGTATTTACTGTTTATCGTTCTGGTTATAGTGATATACTTTATGCTACTTGAGTCTTGCTTCATACTTTGTTAACGTAATGGACTTTGTACTTGGACTTGTTTCGATATTTCGCATTCCCTGACTTGGCTACTCAGCTTGTCTCAATCTAATTCTTCGCATTTTCTTGTAGAGACATGTAATTCAGCTGCTTTTCAGCTGAGAGTAATTATATAGCGCAAAGCACAGCAGCGTAGCAGTAGCAGCAAAAATATGCAATTACTAATCTCCAACAACACTACAAGACGGTTCAACTAGTAAGACAGGTGTAAGACAAGTGTGAAAATGAATTTTGTCGTCTAAAGCCTACCTGCAATGCCAATCTTATGTATTAATTTATATCCATCGTGTGTTTAGGTCGTGTAAAAATTCTATAGAATGTACATTTGATAAATAAAAGAGAAATGAATCAAGGTGAAAGAGAAGTTAAATTGATGCTAGATAAATATGAAAAGATCCTTAACTATCAGATAATAATAGTAGACATACACTCAAATTTGCAAACCCTCAATGCACCAAATGTACATTCATTTATGATTGACATTGATATTAACATCATTCAAAAGACTCGAAAATGTGCATTTATGCTACTAGTGATAGTTATATACTATACAGTCACTCACCATATTATATAGCGATATAGTCCGATATACTAATAAACTGATATACATGCATAAGTATAACTAAACCTTCGTCTGATCAAAGCTTATATCATTACTATTATGTCATTTTTCGTTCAATTTAATGAATATTCATTTGTTTTTTAATCCCAGATTAGACGATTAAATCCTTTTCTCTAGTAGCACGACTACGACTCGCTCGATTTAATGATTATGCCTATGGAGAATATACTGACTTCATCACAAATCGCAGTGTAATTACTACTTTTTAGTACTGAAATTACATTCGCGAATTTCAAGGTAACACTTATTACGTACTCAGCAATGAAATAATATGCGAATTCTGGCAAAACATAGGCGACAACTTGTCAATAAGTTATAAGATCTGAGAACTTACCAAGAGCCTTGGAATTGATTTTCTAGGTCCAACCCTTGGAACGTAAATTCCGATAGGAGCTTCGCAGTCGTTTCCATCATGTCCGTATTTAGCCTCAATTGCATCCAACAAAGAAGGCATTTTGCATTTTACGCTTCCCCTGTCATTCAAGGAGATAATCTTTAAATATTTATAGTCAAATTAATTACTCGAAAGAAAACGAATAAAAGTAACTAGTATATATTACTGTCTGTTATATTAAAATCCGGTCGTACTAAATTACTAATACATAGAAGCACATGAGATGAGATGATATATACCATGCCCCATATTGCCACACACAAATGAAATAAAGCATGTCAAGTAATTTTAAATGCCAACATAAATCATTTACAAAAATGTACATATGTAAAACTATGTAAGACATTTTTTGATATGAATATTGTTAGCACAAGAATAATGTCCGCATACCTATTTAGTTGTAATGATTTATCTTCGTCCCGATATTATTGAGAAAAACCTTGTGATAGTTGAAAACGAATATTTGGTGTAGTTGGGCATGAAAATGTAGATTTTCTCACGAGTTTCTCTCCCAATATTTCTCACTATTTTGCATAGTATAAACTGTCACTTGTCACAGATGATTTTCATAGTCAGCAATGGCCAACTATAGTGACTTGCAGGTCAAAGCCTGCTGGTGCTGATGTTGACACCACAATTTTCAATCACTTGCACCGCGAAAATTTTCAATTTTAGTTTTTGAAGCTATATTCTCATTATTGTATCAATGGATTATGAATATTTCTTGAAAATTCTTGCGAAGTATTATTTCCAAGATCCTCAATTCCCAACGAGACGGAATAATGCAGCTAGAACAAATAAATAAACAAATAAAAATGCTGACAATCTTTGACACTTTATTCACGATTGGCACATGTTCGATTTGAAAGTCTAGACGATGAATTTTATTGGAATATTTTTATTGTTGCTTCATGCAATAAAATAAAAGAAGAATGTGAAGAAACATCTCACTGTTCGGCCTGCGTTGCTGAGAATGCAATAAAAAGCAATGCAGGTTTATAATACCATAGTCAAACTTAACAACAATGAAATCGAATGTCTTGCTCCTTGCTTTATTACTGCTCCCCTCTCCTCAATTGCCAACAGAAAATGCAACGATTGTTTTCACTCGTGTGCAGTTGCAATTGACAAACTGAGCAGGTTACAGAAAAGTGAGCATATGCAAAGTAAAATATTAAAGAAGTTCGTACAGACAAGCGCTTGTTGAGGATAACACAAAGACTATACCATAATATTAACTACGCTACACCTAATTAAGTAAACTCACAATCATCGTTTACATGTACGCAGCAATAGCATTCGTTTGCATGCATGCATACAGCACATACAAACATGAAGTACCTAAATTATTCTAAGCCATAAATTAAACAGGTATTTCTTGCTCTGCTGCTAGTATTGCCTTGATTTACCTAGTTTACTCTATTCTATATAATTCTCTAGGTCTCATGGTGTAATTTATAACAAATAATCTGATCTCACTCAACTATTTAAAAAAAATGAAATTAAGATTTGTAGCAAATAAATTTCTATGGATTTTGCCTTTGATCTAATCTCATGTTTTTAGACTTGAAATCTTCTACCTGTATACATATTCAATACATGGTAATTTGCAACAGTAGTGGCTGGTCTGGTTAGTTTACTACATATAGATATGTTCAAATTTAGTTATCTGTATAAGCCATGGCCTAATCTCGTTGAAAATTTTAGGTATGTAATGTAAAAATGAACACACTCACACGAGAGCCAAATGATGTTTGCTATTGATCGAATACTCGTGCAAAGAGCATGAGGTAAGTCTGCAATGTTTGTAAACACAGAAAATGAGACTTTGAAATGTGCTGTGCACTCCACTCCACTAAGTACAGCAGTGGAATACACGCTCTTGGTGGAGGATAGAACTGAAATGATCGTAAAGTACGTAGCCAACTATATATCGTCCTTTGTGCTTGATTTTATAGTAAAGACATATTTAGTTAGTTGACTATAGATACAATGCTATGCTTGTAAAAACAGTCTGTAAAATGTGCAAAAGTGTAAAATACACGTTCAGCTGTGAATGTAGTAATAAATGTAAGAATTTGATATAGGTAACTACTAATATTCTTATAATATATGTACTATGGCCTAGGTACTTCAACACTCTTGCTTTTTGCACAGCTATTGTATAATTTTAGATAGTCCAAGAAACCTTAGTCTGTAACAAATAGTATGAGTCAATCTAAATTCAAGCAAGTGAGTGTGCACAACTTTGCTCCATTACTGATTGTATTGTGTGTGAATACATTTACTGTATACATCCATTGTATTTCGCCTTGTAGCAATGTATATATATTAAATATGTGATGGTAATAAAGTCACAAAATGCATTTTGCAAACCTAAATGTGCTATAAGTAGCTCTGCTTAATATATAAAAAATTAACTATATAAATCTCTGATAGGCTCTCAAGATACGTAAGCCTATAAGATTTAGATTCTATATTTAGATTAGCAACAATAAGTATTACATTATTGTATTTTATGTTACATTACATTATACTTACTACACTGTTTAGTTGCAGTCGAGTAGTCTGTTTGGTTTACTTGAAAGAAATGGAAAATGGCAATGATTTTCTCACATAACATAAACACAGAACACAAACTTCAATGACTTACTTAACCAAGACTTTTAAGAACGATGCGATGTAGCATACATAATACTTACATTGAATGCAGTGAACAAGTACAGAGTGAATTTAACACGACTGAACAGCAGCACAAAACTTAGCACTACTTTATTCGTCTCACATCACATCCGCCGAGTCTTTGTATTCTACTTAGCGTTTTTTGATGGAAAACTAAAAATCTTTGAGCAAATGCTCTCTCGTGTAAATGTAATGTCACTGTGTAGGCTGCAATGGCTAAAAGAGCACTGTCATGTCAAGTGGATTGAAATTCTGCTAGCTCACACAACTCAGCTTTATGCAGACCAGGTTAAAAATATATTCACAGATTTGCCAATTGCAAAAAAATAAATAGGGTTCAGCTGATGATTATTAGGTTTTGTTGTGGCTGTGGGAAGTGGGAACAAGTTAGTGGCTTTTACATTTACGTTTCGTAGAAAATAAGGTAACTCCGGACTCTACTCTCGATGTAGTTCCAACATTCACTTTAAATGCGATTTAAACTAAAGCTTGCATTATTCTAGACTAACCATAACTATACTGATATGAAATTCAATGTTCAATGCTGAAAAGATACGACTGCAGGGTTCTCTCTCTCTCTCTCTCTCTGTTTCCCTGCGAATAGCAAATTCTTTATTGCGCTGCTGCAACGTGCTATAGGGACACTGCGAACTTTTCATAGTAGCTCTTCTTGTAGCGAGGAAATACCTTTCTGCGTAGTAGAGAAACTTTATATCCGTTCCCCGTCGAATTTATGGTAAACCCAGCTCACTATTGTTACACTGTGGCTCTACTCCAGCTGTAGTAGTCTACTCTACATAACATTTAACAGCTGTCTCTACATATCAGCACACATAATGCGCTTTTGTATCTTTGCATGTGTACAGTTTATGCATGATGAACTTAGCACATCCATTTCTACACAGCACAGTAGTGCCAGTGGTGGCCTTATATTGTGCTCTGTAGCGCATAGCGCAGTAACACCAAAATATTATTG
>JAAAYG020021402.1:0-56460 GCA_009936455.2 Tomocerus minor
CTAACTTCATGAGCTCTTTGCTTAAATAGCCAGTAAAAATTAGCCCACTTTGTAACCTTTAAACGGTCCCATCGTTTGGAATAAAAGGTTTCTCCGTTAAAAAATATTTAGTATTAATTCGCTTGGAACGGTCCCTTAAAAAGAACAGCCACCAATTTATGACAGGCTATTTAGTGCTGTGAAAAATAACGGATATTGTTTGTTTGTCCTGTCAGAAAGCTTGTTGTACATAGAGCACGAAAAATTTGGATTAGCTTGCTGTAAGAGTGTGGAGGTTGTAGAGATGTGATCTGTGATTGTAAACTTGAACATTAGAGCCAGGGTTGAGTTTTATCTGCGTGCTGATTGCGAACAAACGATTATCGCACTGTAAGTGGTAAGCATAATAGAAAAGGTTAAAATTGCTTTGAATGTAACATTTTGACTTCTCCTAGTTGTCGAAGACACAGGGAGCCTATTGTTTTTGAGTTTTTTGCCACTTTAGGAGAATTAACGCCAATTGAGGAGCTTAAAGTTGAAAATCTGAGCACATTTATGGGCCGGAAGGTATATGGCCATAGTATTTGCTGACATTTAGCCATGCTTGTATTATTTTCACCCGTTTTTCGCTTGAGAATGCCTCTAGTCGTAACCATAAATTTTTTGCTTGTTTCTACCTCTGTAAAGAGCTAAAGCGTGTACTTACATCTAATGTCCCATAACTTGGTTAGGGATTCTTACATTCTTGCGAAGATTTTCTTGGTGTTCTCGTTGAAAACGAGGAGGATGTGAATTGTAAATGAATACTAAAACTGGGGATAATCTGACGATGAATATATTACAGGCATAATACTCTTCACTGTTGTAGAAATGTAGTAGACACCTACTTGGCAGAACATACATACAGGTATTTCATTTTCCCTGTCATTACTAACTTGTTCACAAATCCTCCCTGTAATTTCCATGCTGTCGTAGAAAGTGCTCGCGTAATATTTCAGAAAATCTGGTCATGTCTTCTAAAGAGAAGGACGGACAGGAGCAGTTGTTTTCAAACTTAGCTTCTTCATTAGCAATTCTTGTGTAAAGACAGAGAAATAGACACGAAAAGGATGGCTGTCGAAAAGAAAGAATGAAAATGAGTATGCAAATTGAAAAGACAAGGTGGTAATTTTGAGTTGATCTATCTGACACTGACTAGGAAAATGAAGGAAGGTCGGGGTTCATTCCTTTTTGCTAAAACATCCCTTCTGTATATTTAAACTGTATTTCTAAAGAACAATGGCCAGAACACACAGATGGATTTTGCTATCAGAAAAGGGAGAGAGGAGCCGACGAAAGAATTTTGTCTGACTGGCAGTGTGCATTGCATTTTGAACGTGTAAATTCAATGTATGCCTAGTTGTAATGTATGCATGCATCTTTTCGTCATGTCTGAATGAATGGCCTATTATTCAATGATGCAAATTACATACTCCAGCTTAGAGCAATCTGAATGCAATGGAAGAGAAAAAGAGCAACAGCTTTTCCATCTTCGCCAACTAGAAACTGTGATGTTTAGATGAGGAGCAAAAGTAGTTCCCAATGAAAAAACAGTCAGTCAGTCAGTCAGTGAAGACGAGATGAGAGAAGGAGACCCTTTCCCACTAAATGTAGTGTAATGTAATCCAGTTGGTTTTTTTGACGTAACCTACATGTTCCATTCACAGCCACTCAATACGCTCCATATCACTTTAGCAAAACAGACAGGAAAGGACAAGAGAGCATAACCGCTCTTCTGCAGTGCATGGCAAAACAAGGGAAATGCATAGCTCTAATTGAAATGCAAGAAAATATCTGGATTTTCCTTCGATCGACATAAATATAGCCAAGACCCACACTATAGGCACTGTTATTATGATTAATATTTGTATCAGTATCACTATAATCATTTTTCGTGAAGAACGTACAGAAGTCTACTTGAGTTAAATGATGGGAAGCTTGAGTTAAAACTCTAGACTCAAGTAGCACCAGCTCCTAACGCGTCCTTCTTTCCAATTCAATTGAGAAACACTAGACAAGTGTGATGTGATGTGCCCCCTTGAAAATCATTAGTCTTGCGTTGAGTCAGTCTTTCAAGTGCCATCATCATAAGCATCCCGTAATACTTTCTCTATAGGCTTATGCAACTATATAAATATCTATATAGACTTATACCACATCTTCTTATGTTACTAATATCGAAATTGGCTTTATTTATACAAAGTTCGTAGCATGATGTGAATGCGGTATCAGGGTTTGCATCCAATACAGGGGAAACTTAGTCATTGTTAGCTCTTCTGCTTACTCGCTAGAATTTCCTATATTCTTTTGGAAAACTCCATGAAGGATAGGATAAAGAGAGACATTAGATATAATTCTGGTCGAAAAGTACATAGAAAGATGAGCTGAGCATTCAACAGAGATCTCTCTGCAGTGTACATAAGGAAAGAAGGGGAGGAAAATGGATCAAAAAATTTCCGATGGGGAGATTTTGACAAGGCAAGGAAGAGTGAAGTTAGTAAGTAAGTAAGCAACCCCCACACACATCACATCACACTCCTACATGAACTCTCACAACTTTACTCTAAGATAAAATAAAGCTTCTAACTTTACTTGGACAATAATACAGACAGTGAGTCGAGTCTGATCGATAAAATAAATCACACACAAAAAGCATCACACTACATCACTAGTAGACAACAGACACAGACACATCACATTACACCCCGCTGCACCCTCCCTTACATCATCATCATATCTTAAAACAACAAAACATACCGCATCATACATCTTCATTATAATTATATGCCACATCCAGAAAATTCCAATTCTATCACACCACCACCGTCATTACAAATTAATCTATATAACATTTTGTATAACATGTTAGTATTAGTGTAGATTTCTGTGGAGTATTAGTTGTTGGTTTTTATGAAGGCCAAAAGTAAACCACGAACTGGTTAATGAGTACCTAGTCGAAATTATAACATTTTAAAATTCAAAAAGCATGCATCCCAATTTCCATTTCTTTATTAGATTATCTCCGAAAGGTCTGAAGTTAAAAAATGAACGTGAAACATGGATGATAGTTTGCAGGGAGTCCAAATATGGGAGTAACTAGTTGGATGTTCTGTTCAGAGTATAAAGATAGAGTGATGCTACAGGGAAATCTTATGATTAGTCTGCATAGATTCTTATAGTGAGAGTGGGTGAGATTGTCAAGTTAAGTTTTTGAGTGGAAGTCTATGTAGTTACTTAGTTAAAGGAGAGTGAAGTCTTTCTAAGCAAATCTTTCTATCTATCAGAAAATGAATGGGAAGGTTCTTTGGTGCTATCTGTATCATTCCCCCTCAGAGCAGCAGCACTGCACCCCACGAAAATAATATATGCCCTGTCATCCTGAATCCAGTTTGGAAAGAGTCACAGAAGTCAACGAGAGAGAGTGGCGGGGTTGTTATTGTGTGTGTGATGTAATGTCTAGTCAACTCAAATCAAAAGGCATCTTTATTCCTCCTATGTTTTAACGTTAGATTTAGACTAATACTCTCTGAAAAAACCCACACACAGCTACAAACACAAAGAATACTCATTTTCAAACAAATTTAAACTACAGTTACGCGTTTCTTGCCTTTTCTATTGGACTTTTTGATGTTCTTTGAAGATTTAATACTAACGTGTAGGTATGTTTCACCCTGTAGGGAGAAAAAAGTTTATTTGATTCGAGATTCATGCCTACTCTCGAGCAATAATAGTAATTGTACAATGCAAAAGAAATAACAAATGCTATATGATATCCCATAGATGCATTGTTGGCACATAATAGTCCCTGTATGAAATATATAATGAAGACACTAGGGACGAGGCATAAGACTGACAACGGACACGACAGGTCATTCTACTCCTCATAATATTAACTCTCCTTGCCTTCCGTCCAACTTTTTCATATGAATAATTTACTGGCCATGTGTCACCGTCAAAAAAGATTTTTGGACAGCTCTGTTTGAGGCTGACACTGGAATGAAATTGAAACTGAATGAAAATTGGGAGTCCCGGCTGCTACTTTCCACTGTGCAGTAGTAATTCTTCTCCCACATTTAATTTTTACATAGTAAAAGGAATCTTTATCCTTTGGTGAACACGAGGAAGAGGCAGATAAACAAGATTGTTTATTATTTGGTTATATTTATTAGCAATTTCAAGGGATGTAAACAAAAGAGGCTTCAAGTGCAATGTCAGTGTTAGTGTTGCACTAACTACAAACCTTTTTTGCATACAGAGAGTCTTTTATTATTGATGTGCATAATAATAATATCTTCCTGAGAGGACGTACATACCTGTTCACGGCCTTTCTTTTACTAGGCATTAATAAGAGTCTCGCATTGCACAATGGATGCCCATAGATGAAATGGGCCGCAAAATGCATTTAATTTCCCACACATGAAAGGAGGACATGACTCATTTGCACGTATGGTTAACATGTGAAGAGACACTGGTGTCTCATGAATTTCTGATTTACTACTGGCTCTAAACCTGATCCTCTCTTTTTAGCTAAGCTTATCCTAACAAAAGAATAAGATCTTCTCCCTACTCCTATATTAACATAGCTAACACCGAAATATCTATATTCATTCTTTAGAGTGTTTTGTTAGGGCTTTAGACCATCCGCATCTTTACCCTTTAGGAAACAACACTTGCTTTGCATTTTCCTTTGGCTCGGTCGGTCGGCCACACTCTATTTTCCATCCATCCCTTCAATTCCATTGCTTATTTATATATCCCTAGTTAGCTCTCCTTACGTTACGCTTAGTTATTCCTCCTAATCTTTATGCAACCAATCTAATCCATGCTGAAAGGAAGCCTTTGCTTTTAAATACTCAAAGAACTCAGTTGATTATGATAAGGATTTCTAGGCTTCAATTGTGTTACACTAGTTATTATTGTTAGAATGGAGACTCTGCATGGAATTCTCATGTCTACTTACTATTCCTTGGCAAGGAAATTTAATATTTGTTCAGCTCTACTGAAGACAATGATCTTTTTATGGATTCTAATTCTACTTCATAATTATATAGCACAAATTTACAGTATAATATATGTACAATTTTATAATACTCAAAATCAGTTGTATCAACACTATGAAAACTAATTTTTTAGACTGTGTACAGTGTAGGTAGCAGTCCTAATTTGTTCTTAAATATACTAACGGTAATACAATAATAAAAATTTTATTACAGTGACATGTACGGATTTTATGAGAATTCTAAAAGTTTACTGCAAAAGAAACTTGATACGATCTCTATCCTTCTACACTAGAGTACAAGGGTCGACCACTTTGAAAAAATGTACTATAAATATGGAGCATTTGCATATGAATGAATTCTACGGGTGCCTAAATCACCGATTGTGGTGGTTGTGTAAAAATTATTTTACCATTATAATCCAATAACAAGTTCATGTGAAGGAAATGAGCCATTATAGCTGCGGAACACAAATAAAAGTGTGTAAATCCGTAGTTAGGAACACAGTTAAGAATTTAGGAATGATTGTATTCACAATTAGGTAGATCCATTTCCGTCCATTCATCCATATTCAATTTTTAGTAAATGACTAAGGCGTTGCAGAGCAGACTGGGAAATTGCATAATAAACGAATATCCCAGGACAAAGTATCGATAACGCAGCGTGAGTGTGAGTGATGTATTGAAATGGCTCTCTGGCAAAAGAACTCAATACATTCATAGCAAAATAGGAAAAAGAGCAGACAAGTCATAAAAATCCTACGCATTTCCTTCATACATTTGATTTAGAGCATCGTGACTGTTCAAAAAAGCCGAAATCTCCATGTGAATCATGAAAGAGTGCGAAATACAGAATAGTTGATGATCGAAAATATCTGAGGGACCAACGGGTGGCTAATCTCTCTACACATTCATTTAACTTTGTGTTTAGTATTCTCACAGTATGGTCACGACCACAGCAGAGAGCATCTTTGCAACACAATGAGCTTTCGAGGCTCTTTGTCCAAACGTTATTAGCACTACTCAAAAGCGTAACACGGTTAGGGAGGAAAAGAATTAGATTCATCTCCTTCACATCTCAGAAGAATAGCAAGAATAAGCTTTGAAGATTATGCGAAAGGAATGTGAACGAAACTTCAACTCAAGGTAAGCATAACAAATGGAAGAAAATAAGAAAACCGGCCAAGGCTTTGGTGAAGTTCCAGGAAATTTTTCTCGCACTAAATCTCAACTTTGTATTTTGCAAGATGATGATGGCATTCTCTACTAAACTATGACCAACTACTCGGTAGTATGCTATAAATATTTTTCTCGATTTACGTTTTATTTACGTCATTTTATGATCAATGTTACTTACTAGTTTATGTGTCACTTATTTTCAATAACAATGAATATTGTGGTTAGTAAGAATTTATTGCAATATGATAATTATGAGTTGTAGTAATAGATTAGTAATAGATGCATACATTTTTGTGGTTAAAATTAAGTTAATTTTCTTGCACTCATCTATAGAGTACGGAAAAACATGTGGTGCATACATAATACTTAAGGCGTAATGCATACGTAATAAATAACGTAATACAGTAATACCACTACTAGCTAGGTATATATCTACTAGATAATCAGCCAGTTTTATTTTTGTCCTTTGAAGCATTCACTCGACATATTTTGTCAGAAAAAGTCATTCGCATTAGTAATCCAAATGCAAACAAAACTAAGTAGATATTTTTTAAGGATGGGATGCAGGACAGCAATCTATAATTAATGTTCTGTTCGAATTCAAAAGGCATGATAGTCTCTTCACAAATATGACTAAGGCAAGTATAATAAACAACGTTGATATTTAAGTCATTTGAAAGTGAGGAGAGATGAGTCAAGCCTACCTAAGCCTTTATCCAGACGAAACCACAACTTGTCATATGTTAATATTGGTAAGACTAAGTATGCTAAGTTTCCTCAATTAAATTCTTGAGTAAATAACAAAACTGGCCCAGTTTTTTGCACACTTCCTCATTCGGGTGCCTGCCTAGTCAAGTGAGGATGAATTCACCGACATGTCAGACTAAAACCAAGAGAAGAACTTTTAGTGCGTACTGATAAAAAGATGATTTAGGTGCGTTTTCTTTTACATCGGCTCAATGTATGAATGCAGAAGATGTGAGCCTTGCCTTGAGCCAATGCTTTTAATAGTAAAAGTAACAACCGGCTGCAGATAATGTAACTAGATTGCCATTCATCATCGTCAAGCAGAATAGAGCATGCCGGCCAAAAATGATTTTCACGTATAGACTTGACTGTAGTTACTTTTATGTAAGTAGGAGAGGAGATTCAGATTTAATGCATATCCTTTGCTAATGCTACTAACATACGGTAAGTTATTTTGACCCTTAGTCTGTGGAATGAGTAACACAATCAATCTCTCTCATGTTTTCTAGCCTCGCCTTCTCAGCTAATCTAAAATCCTAGTAAGTGCGAGATAGGTTTATGTAATAATAGTGTCTAGGTAGCACACACATGTCTATGATTTGTATACAGAGTGTGTATACAATCCAGATAGTTATATTTACAATCACTCACCATTTCCCATGCATAGCACACTAGCCATTTACGCACATTTACCTTGGATATTCAATCCCCGCGTCGTGTTTTAATCACAAAAAGCGTCTTTCACCTTCCGTTTTCTTTATCTACTGAACTACATATGTCGAAGCCCATTTAATAGCAGCTTTGACTTTTAATGTTGACGATTAGCTCACACACAGATTTTCTCTAGGTGCTTTTAATTATTCCTGTAGCTCTTCCATCATTTTCAACGACACAAAGCCCCAACTAACCTACATAAAAGGCATGTAATTCCTAAATCTCAACAAACAAGTCCCTAATCCAGATTTTCTCATCCATTATTGCGTGAGAGCACATATGTCACACAGGTAAGCTAACAGTATTGACATATTTTCCAGATTTGGCATTAGCAGAAACAGTGTCTAACTTTACTTCCTGTTCACCGTCTCAAATTAAAAGCTTCTGCTATCGGTTATCAACCTGAAAAGCATAAAATATTTATGCGATAGTCGGGCAAATGGAAATGATAAAGTGATATTCTATGTAGGGTGAAAATAGAGAGTTGGCACGACACGCGTCCAGTCTACTTTTACAGGAGGGCCCTGAGACTCATGTCCCCGATTTCGGTCATTGTGTAGCATGTCTCTCGCCAGAAGCGTATAGTATTATGTAGTGGAGTTGTAAAACGTCATTTCAATTCATCTCGGTTTATTTCCTCGACTATGTCCTGTCATGTCCACTTATCATATCAGCGCTAAATCAATGCCGTAGCCCTAATGTTTTTACTCTCGGACACAACTATCTAGCATTCCACATCCGAGATACAGTCAGTACCAATAATAAAATAACAGAATCCACTCCTCGACCATTACGTCCACCACAGACACAAACACGAGTAACTAATACCATTGAGGAATCGTATTTATGTAATAGAAAAGGGAACCCGCCCTTGTGCACTCCACTCCAGACTAAATAGCCATAAGAATTCAATGCAGCACGGAACAAATGTCCACTCAATAGATTCGACCTGAAATTCTTGCTTTTGTGATGTGATACTTGTCACCGGAATCAACTACGATAGAGAAACACTATAGAATAAAAAGATACTCCATTTACAAACATCTTGCATTTTATAGAAGACATATAGAGTCTTCTTATATACACAGTTGATAATGATTCCAACGAGAACTATCTTGTTTTCTGTTCCGTACTTCCACCCTTCTTCCCGATAGTAGTGTAGTCGTGTGATAGAATGAAGATTTCAGATTGAAAAGGAGACGAAACGGACGGAGTCAGAGCAAAAGTCTGAACAATTCCTTCTTTCTCACTAGAAAACCACAGGGCATGTATAGGAAGAAGAGACATGTAGTTAGGTGAATAGAAAAGCCAAGCTTAACATGGAAAATACCAAGATTACATAGTCACATCTTGTTTTGGCCCAGCTCGCTCATTTTTTTTCACTGAGCCAAGCAAAAGTAAAAGGCAAGAAAGTAGGAGAGATATCTACGGAAAGATGCAATCGGGCGATAGGACGGCAGTAATATGCGTGACAGTGTCTAACAATGTAACAGTCAGTGCATAACAGAACTCTGCAGTGAAGATGGACATACTATCCAAGAGTGAACACATAGTACATCACAAAACACACAGAGCTTCGTTATTCTCTAGTTGCAGAATTACTTCCCTGTCCTCTTACTCTGTACAATGCAGTCTTATTCTGAAGTGACTCGTACATTATGCTCTCTCCACGCTCATTTTATAGGCAGTTGTATAATCCAAATAACTGAGACACACACTCGCTCTCTCTCTCTACTCTCTACTTATAAATGTCGTATATGAGCTATACAATGTTTACGGGTGAAAAAGAATAGAGAATGTTTCACTCAAGTCTTTACTCACTTTGTGTTTGTAGAGTTCGGGGATGGGGCAATTTCTCCCCTTCATAAAATCGATCCGCTAAGGAAACCGAACTGAATTGAACTTAACTGGAGTACGTACGCAGTATTACACAGTGCAGTGTAGAGTGTGCGTGTATATTCTTATTATATAGAGAGAGTTAGATTATAAGCAGTATCCTGTACAGAACACAAAGATACGAATATTATGTTGGTGCGTAAAAGTAAAACCCTCCCTTTTCGTTTTCGACAACGATTACATCAAGTCGATTCAACTTTGCCTTTCGTTTGCTTACGTTATTCTATACGTTCGTGTATTTATAACAGGATAATACATCATATTATATATTAACCTTATATATAATAGTACACTCAAGATATACATATATAGCTAACCAAAAAGTAAAGTAACTTAGCAGAACGTAGGTGTATTATGTACGTGGCTGTGCCAATATATATATTTCGGCTGTTTGTATACACACACACTGTTTCCCTGAAATGGCTCAAAGGAAAAGCCAAGTGATTCCCATTGCAATTTACTGTGTAATATGCCTTGAAGTTTCTTTCTTATAGATATATAAACGAGGGAAAAGTACACAAGGAGAGAGAGATACTAAATACATGTAGTGTTTCTACATTGCATTCACAAGGGCATTATGCACTCTCAGCTTATAATATTATTACATTCACTTTAGATTGAACTAAAACTTCTTTCCACTCTTCTGTCCTGACTTAGCTCAAACTCAGCCGAAAAGAATAAAGAAGTGAGCAATCGAAGGAAAAGTTTTTTCGGCAAATGCTCTCACATCCAACTCTTATTATAATAACTGAGTTGACTAAGAGGCCAGACAAGTCAGCACAGCAGCAGTAGAAGTGGAGGAAGGAAACATTGAAGTCTTCTTCTTCTTCAACTGTTCTTTCTTATGATGATGATATTATTATTATGCTTTTCCGCTCCTCCTGAACTACACCACACTACACTTAACTCGCCCTCCTTCCAGACAGACAGCCACGTCCCGTAGACACGGTAGCTCTAATAAAATATCTTATAGTGTATAGAAAACTAATTTAATGTATCTAACGCACTAGGAGGACTCAACTCAAGTCAATACTCTCTAGGCAAACCGTGCTCAACATCTTTCAGGGCTAGACTAACAATAAGACAGGCACTTAGATTACACACATCATATCCTCCAACACAAATGAATCATCGAAAATTCCCTGCAGTCTTCTTCAAGTTCAACTAGAGAAAAATTCACTGTCAGAACAAAATGAATAACAATGCATCCTGCATGTCCCTTCATTCACTAATACAATACAAATGTTCATTTTCATCTAATTTTCTCTGACCAAGAAAATATAATGTGTAATATAAACACTGAAGAAAATACTCCAGGGATATATACAATTCTATATCAATGATATAGTGTTAGATCCAGCCACGAATAGTATTCCCTTCCATCCCAACTTCTATTAATGCTTTGTACTAATGTTTCTTATTTATTAAGTCTTTCGGCTAATTAAGGAAGAAATTCCTTGATGTAGTGGTTGGAGTCTCTTTCTTCATCCTTTGTAAAGTCAGCAGTTGAGTAAGGGTTCATCATTTAATTAATCCCCTTTATTGCTTGTAGAGAATCCTGCAAGAAAATCTATTACGCACAAAATTACTAAGCCATAGTGAACGGGGAGCAGTGTTCAATGGAGGATTGTTCATTGTAGTGGATTAATAATCACAAGCACTATGTCATCATCCTCGGTCCGTATAGAAAAGAACATCCCTTTATTGCAGCATTGGAAAAACAAGTTGCATCCACCCTAGTCGCGGGTAATAAAGATACCCAGGGCTGTGCCCCTCTCTCTCTATCAAAAAATGGAACTTGCTTTTGAACTGTCGCATGTCTTCGGCCTATCTGACTCTTTAATAGCAGCAAAAACGGAATAATATGCAAATGAATGCAGATAATTTTTTAGTTTAATTCAAGATACACAATATCTAGTCGTAATTTTACGAGCTATAGGTTCAATACAATTTGTCAAGATATTAAGTCACAATAGATAACTTTCCCCTTAACATGAATTACAGGAATAGCTAAACTTTAGATATCTAATTATTATTATTGGAAGGGATGCGATAGAGAAGTAACTATTATCTCCATCGTTTTCAACAGTGCCGGAAGGCTACATACAAGAGGTGAATTTTTTCTAGTTTCTAACCTTAACCTAAGGAAGACCGCTTAAATTAATCACGACCTAGAATGTAGCGAAAGAAAAAGTTTAGCGGCTGAGTGATGTCGAGTTCAAGTTGGACATTAGATATGCATTGCATCATTACAATGGTTATCTCTACGTTGAAAACTTACCTAACTATTCCCTCTCAATCCTTTAGGAAGGAAATTTTATGGGGAGCTATAACTCGTGCTCCGTCATTTGTGACTACATTTTTATTCTCAGGCCACAGAGAAGTCGGAATAGCTTGTATTATTTGAGAGAAAAGTTAGTTTGTCCATTCTTTCACATGAAGAGCATGCATTTGTCAATGATTCGTTTCTTTGACCAAAGTCATCTAATAGACTGTGGATGTGATTCGATTTGTAAATGTGAGTGCCAAGAGCAGAGGAACAGAATTTCTTTTTTCATCTCCCGTCTCCTCATTCTACATCTTTTCTTCCATAGACAGATTTCAAATGACCAAAGGATTGTACCGCAGTGCCCTCACATGTACAATCTATTTACAGGGGCTGTCTTTTCTAAGATTCATAAAAATCCTCAAGAATACACTTTTGCGGTTTCAGTAAATAAAACCAGTTGTAATTTTTTCCAAGTTCATTTCACGGTAATACATAGAAATACTTTACATATTTATTAGTATTAGTGGGATGAAGCATAGAAAAATTGAGTCGTATTCTACACTATTGGTTTATCAAGCTGATCAAGAAAAAGCGAATGGCAATATGAAGACTAATCATAACGTCTTGGTTTTGATTTCAGCTTCAAAATTGGACTAACTTAGATTATTCTCAAGCAAGTGCCTTCCTAAGATTTAACAGAGAATTCTGGAGGACCCTGTAGATATTGTTGATCACGTGTGTAATTGTAATACAGAAAGCAGATCAAATAATGACACATGTAGTAGATATGTGGGATATGAGGGAAGGGTAGACAAGTGGGCAACTTGAAGCCAAGCACGATTACCGCAACGACTTCATCATGTCATAGCATTCTTCTTTTGCAAAGAAAAATAATGCCGATCGAACGAGTCGAGACGAATGGATCTCAGCGGGGGAATCTATCCATGAATGAGAGGCTATGTGGGTATCACTCAAAATGCAATAATAAATATAAGCAATGCTTAAGGACATACGTGCACTACATAGACACACACTCTGTTAACAATGGCAGTGCATTTTACAGATATCTATAATATACTTTGTAGTACAAATGTACTTTGTATCAAACACGAGTGTGAAAAGAAGGACCGCGAATGCGAGCTCTACTACTTAACAAATGAATGAAATGACTCACGAGCTAGCAACGTCAACATTATGTGTCAATATCCAATGTATTCCCAATAAACTAAATGAAGAGCCAATCTTTTATATTGTAAATTCGTGTTAGACTACAAAAGTTACATATTGTGTTACAGCAAATATATTCGTATAATTTAAAAGGATAATCACTAGTTGTGATACACAATAAACTAATCTTTATCATCGAATAGTGTTTCACCATTGTGTGCAGTTAAAAAGAATCCGTTGCTCTTTAGGCAAAAATTCTACACGCACACACTATTATATTTAGAATCAAAATGATGATATGCTACTAGGATGTGCATTTAGGTAGGTACTTACATGCTATGACAAAGTGCGGATACGTTCACGCTAGGATATCCTTAATGCAACATACGCTAGATCACTATGCTTGAATTAAATCCTAAAAATAAAATGAATGCGTAACTAGTGCCAGTTCCTGAGGATAGCTAATGTGATGAGACAAGTCCCGCTGGCCTCATTATTGGATACTTTGTCATACATGACTAACAGTAAAGTACCTTATAGCCCTGTAAATGTAAATATATGGTAGTACCCCCCGGATATATACATATTATTAGTACAGGCTCATCCTTTTTCAATGAGCAATCGATATTATTAGAGCCGCATTGAATTATTTATGTCACTATTCCCGTTACGTCTTAATGGAATTTATTTTCTGATTCTAGGCCAGTATAACGTAAGTAACTAAACCAATCCCTAAAAAGATAATTCTCCGTAGAATCAAAGTTTTATAGGATCCCGGAGACGGGCAATCTTCCGCCGACTGTCAATATGCGAGGGTCAGAACCAAATGGGGATTCAGAAATGACTAGTCACCCATTTGTAACGTTATTAATAGCATGATGCACATCAAATTCAACTTAATCCACTTATGTTCAGATATCCGTTGCAACAACGTTCGATATTATTCCATATCCGACACCATCATTTTTGCCAAATAACACAATCCTCTCTGTTGAACATGCCATGTGGCAGAAAAACTATTCTTGAGACTAACTTTTGCAACGACCTGAGCATTGGCACCAAAACAATAACACTTCTCAGAAACTCTAATAAATATAGTTGGATACCAAGAAACCATAGACTGTTCAGAATTAAAGATGAAGTCATGAAACTCATGTTGAAATGGAATCACGCGTAAAAATACTTAATCAGCAGAGGATATCGAAATTCGTAAATGATTTCTCTAACAATGTCTAAAGTAAAATAGAATGAAGACGGAAAATATTTAAATTGGATAATAATGCGAGACGGAAAATGCTCTGACAGTTTAGTATAGCATAAAAATGACTGTACCTATTCAAAATGTGCATGACTATTCTATTTAAATATTTGACACAGAAGAGTTGCTCTTTTTACAGAGAGAGAGTCTAGAGCTATCGTCGAGTTGTAGTAGCATATAAAATCAGTCTGTACTCTTTAGAATGTGTTACTTTGTATTTATACTGTACACCATGTGATGTGTAAGTGGATCTATTTTTGTTCCAAGGTGCGGTGACTGAGTCTGAGTGCATCTCTTGCATTGCATCTGATCTCAGTCTCACTCACACACACTCCATTTCGACTACTAGCCAAATACATTAGAAGAAACCGAGAGATTCTCTATAGGTATAGACTCGAAACAGGGTTTTCGCATTTCTCTATGCCTACCTACATTACATTTCCTCTTCCATTACATTGCATTTCATTGCATTACAGAAAGACGCAGTTGGATACTGACTTATCCTATGCCCACGCTAATCACAAAACATTTCCAAATTCTCTCTGGCATCTCCGACTCCAAATTTCTCCATAATAATTTAATAATAACTTATCTAATATACTAAACAGTGATGTCTTTATCAAATTTATATGCATTACATAATCATTGGGATTTGAAATCAACTCTGATGTAATTCTGTATGAAATACTTTTGTCAGACACTAAAACAATGTGGTTTTCACAGCAAGAACAAATATTTCCGATGACAGATACACACACAAAGGGAGATGGAAGGAATAGACTTCATGACGATCCAAAATGAGCAAGCATTAATGCTGATGTGTAGGTAGTAGGAGTAGGTAGGCTATAGGGATACTAATATCTACGACGTGTTTTAATGCCTTATGTAATAACAATTGAGTATTACTAGTTGGTTCAAGCTGAATGATTGTGTTTTACAAAGAGACGGGAGTGAATCGAGTTGTTCGACTTGAAACTAAAGTTCACTTCACAATCCACAACTCTCATGCATATTTTGCTGATTGCTATTATTCCCTCTCAATAGCCTCCTAGCTAAGAGTTCTTCTCTTCGAACAAAAAGGATTTAATGACTCGGCAAAAATCCAAATATAAAACTATTGGATTGTCAGGAGCAGCTAGGGAGTTGAGTTGAGCACAAGCATATCTGTAATGCTAATCTATCGGTGGTAAATTCTAATGCAATATTCTATTACCTTATGTAGATACATTTCTAAACATTTTATCAACAGCAATATTTCTTTTGATATATTTACAAATACAGCTATGTCGATTGAATAATGTGCAGTCAGGTCATTTGTACAAGAACACAATCGAAATGATGTGCTAAAATATCAAATGAGCCCTTACACTTACAGTAGAGTTGGATTTCAAAGTTGATGCACAACACAATTCACAACGGATCAAGTTCCTATTGCATTTTTAAGGGTAAAATAAAACAATGACCATTATTTAATTGAACGATATTATTAAATTGAAACATACATTTCTGTAGATCATTGCTTGGTTCGTGGTTACTGTTAATATTATGGTATAAGATTTTGGCCTGAGACAAGGCATGCACTTAAACTGTATAAGATATGGTATAATAAAACACATCACTTTTAGGAAATTCGTTTAACAATATGACATAACCGCTCCGCTAATATTTAATTACTAACAAGTAAACGACGAGGATACAACTTGGAGAATTGACTCTGTGGTACTCTTTAAATTTCAATCATCAGCATTTAACAGCTTTCTCTTTCTGAGAATTTAAATCCTATAATGTCTTATCACGCACTCATATTTCATTGCATTTCATTTTTAGCTATATTTGGAACTTATTATCATTAGAAGACCATGTAAAATGGTATATCCTTATATGCGTGATTGTATATAGAAATGAATTTGGCTACAAGCATTTCAAAATAGAATGAACCTGGCTTCATAATGAAATCTAAACAATAGAGCTAATAACTTTGTCGGAAAAAGTTGGATAATAGTATATTTATTTAATTACATTCAAGAAGTCATCCTTTTCACTCGTTTGGGTACCTCTACACTAAAAGGATACTGTGGAATTGCAGTTGCTATCCTGTCTACCAAATCAAATGTTAAATATTTAAACAGAAATTGCATGTAAAGTTAAATGGTTATCCCAATACCTTTATCTAAACATTATTCACTATTAGAAAGCAAAATTTTTAAACGTGCAACTGTCTTCACAAGTTTGTACAGGGATCAAGATTATTTTCAAGTGAGAATCTGGGGGAAGAAATGGGGATGTTCTTCTGCTATTTCCAACTACTAATTATTCTCACCTGATGTGGAGGGTTTGTGTAGGTAGCCAGGCAGATTGTAGAAGTTTGTAGTTTGTGTACATAGCCCCTTTTTGTTTGTATTTCGTAGTAAGTTGCTAATCTTAAGATAACAATGAGAGCCTTTGCCGAAGGCTACAACTTAAACTTGTAGTTTTGCATTTGCAAACGCCATTACTTGTAATTGTATATGCAATTATTACCTTTGGTTGAGGCAGAGGATAATCAAATCAGTTGTATTGTATTTGAACATCTTGGTTGCCTATTTGTACAATGTTTCCCAAGAAGGGAAATAATCTTTCCTCCCTCCTTCCTAATTCTTATTTCTTAAGCGCACATCACAGTTGTACATATTCAGGCGTATACACAGAGACTTTAAAATTGCACACTTTCGCATAGCATTTAGGTTGAAAGCATGCTAATTAGTCTCTAAATGTGTTTACACGATGGATTTCACAACACGACCGTAACGCAATAATAATCATAGTAATCTGTCTATACATTAGTATTTTACATATAACTAATTCCTATATAAATATAACCTAATAGACAAACAAAAATGCCTACAGACAGTGTTACCCTTTTATCTTATAGTAATAATATGTTCATCTGGAAAGGTAAACCAAAAGATCCCTAAAAGATAGAGGAATTGTACCTCTTCTGGTAAACTAAAATATTTACTACCAGCCAGATTATGAAGATACAGAATTTCTACTATGAATTTATTTACTACAACCATGAACAACAACCTTTTAAGGTAGGTAACACAAGGGAACAATAATAGGATTCGTAGACTCGGCTATTGTACATAATTTCAGTAGACACTACACACATAACGAAATATTTGTTATTTGCCAGAGCTATAAGTATTATGAACTTATATAACAGATTTGTTTATATTAACACACAATATATATGCAGGTGTTGGTAATCCATCAAATTCATGTTTAGGTATAAAATAAATCTTTATATTTAGTTACTACAGATTCAACTCAACCTACTGGATGCTACTCCAACAAGAAAGCAAGAGGGATCTTTGATTGTTACTATATGGGCAGATATTCTTGCGTGTCATGCATGCTATGCATTTCCTACATGTAAGTAGTAATATCCAAAGTGAGAACAGTGTTTTAAAAAATTCTAAAGCTTTTGAACTCTTGTTTTGTACGTTCTGAGCTGACACTAATTAAAACGAGAAGGTGTGGTCGTCAAATTAGGAAGAAAAAAGGTGTTGCAATGAATATAATGAAAGAGATTTTTCCTTCTTCATTCTCACCTCGTGTTGAGTAAATCAGAGCTGTTAGTAATTCTCTGAGAATGAATATTGTATAAATATGATCGATATTATTATAAAAATAATCTTAAAGTAAACATAAGTATAGGTTTCTAGTATTTAGCTTACGTGCAAGTAAGCCATTGTAATTATTACACCAATTTCCGTAATGCCTGTAATATGCCATATATCGGACAAGAACCGAGCTGGCTGGACGTCGCATCAATTTGATGGAGAAAATACCCGCGGCGAAGAAAAGGTCAGGTCAGTACGAAACTGCCATGAGCTTTTTCCTGTTCCTTCTCTACTATTATGTTGACCGAAGCGAAGAACTTAATTATCGGAGTGCACTAACTGCCATAATATGATGAAACATAGAAAGCCCGACATAGGAAAAAGGCCAGACACAGTCTCCGAGACCCAAGACACAAAAGAAGGAGAATGTGCTAATGCAGTAAAGACATAGCATGATATGTTTAAGTAAAATTCGGTTATTTCTTCCTCTCTATCATTCCGATGTAAAATTACATTAGTTAGGACTAAGAGAGAATCATAGTGGAGCTGGAGAGACATTGACACGACCACACCATCAGTAATACCTCGGAGCAAGTTGGGAAACAAGTTGAACAAAACAGATTGGTGTCGTGTCTAAGTGTAGTTAAGCTTTTAGTTATTCTTAAGGAGGCAGTTACAACAACATTACATTTGTTCACTTGTACTATTAAAATATACCAAACAAAGATGTACATAAAACTTAACATCCCATATATACATATACACTAAGCTCTGATTGAGCCAGACTGTGACTGCTGGACTTTCCATGCATTTACGCTAAGGAGAATTGAGTGAGTTGAAGGCCTAACCCACCCACCCAACCGTCATCTCCATCTTCAACATTCTCTACACTCTAAATATAATTTCTGACTTCAAAACTGAAATTGAGTCTTAACTTTCTGACTTTAATCGTTACTCATACATTATTACAATAAAACTGAAGGAATAACAAGCACATCTATACCTATCCATACAGTAAGTATATTATAAATAATTCTCAAACACAATTACATCTTCAATAACATAATTCTACTATAACACTCCAGAAAAAACAACATGAATTTCTATACATAAAACTAATATATAGGTAATTTTAAAGAGTGATGGAGGAAGAAACAAATCTGTGTATTGCATGAGTGTGTAAATGCAATACAGAAAAAGTTATAGGACAGTTACGTACATTTTCTCCATCGTAAAAAGAATCCTACCTAGTTGAGAAGTTTACAGATGAATTGATGAGATAATGTCAATGTCACTTGGGAGAAAAAATACAGGACAGAAAAGATTCGGGAATAATCTACAAGACGAATTTTCTACTGGTGTACATGAATACATTGCATTTGGCTGTGAGGATGTTTACAATTTAGTTTCTATAGGTAAAATTCTGTTTTGTGTCAGATATACATTTAGAGAAAGACAAGTTTACTTCTAGCATTGAATATTTGTGTGCATCTATGTTTTGGTATCTTTGTGACACGATGTATGAATGTACTAGGTACTCTCAGATTCAGCTGGACTCCCTTTTCTGTCAGCTGAATAGAATTCCTAATTCATAGTAAAAGGGAAAGAGGAAAACAAGGGAGCTTAAGATTTCCTTTTGCTTCTCTGTTATTCTAATTGCAAGATCCGAAGAGATTGTTCGTGGAATCGGAGGAAATGTAGTGGAAGAAAACTTTTACAACAAGTTCCACTTACATTTAGCAATGCCATTTCACATATCCTCTCTTTTCAGAACATACAAAAGTTGAGAGTGCGCAGCTTCCTGTACGTAATATTCACTCGCTCTGAGGCATTGGATTGTTACGCATACTATGTAAAATTCTGCAGAAGGAAAACAGCAAAAGTGTGTCCTTAGTAGAGCAGAGCATATGTACTAGAGAATTTTTGAATAACTTTCTAAGTGATTTTGACTAACAATAAGTTGTCTGGAAATTCCCTGTTTAAATGTGAAAAGTAGATCAAAATTAATGGGTTCAACAAGGAAAAGGGCAGAAAAAGAGCAACAAACTCTGGGCCACTCAATAATGATCTTCATAATAAGTGGCTACGTAACAGAGTGTGCACACTTTGGACTTGGAACACAAAGAGCTATAAAAGAAATATAAAAGAATCACGAAACGATCCATTTTTACTTCTACATAGCCACCTCGTTTGTAAATGCCTCGAAGTATTAAGGGATGGAGGATTTACACGTTCTCATACATAATGGCTACCTATACTGACAACTGCTCGGCATAACTCACGTCTATTATAATGTGCATTACCAGTCTATTCATTGAAAAAATGTGTTATTCGAAACTGTTTTTGTTGAGGGAAGAAAGAGAGAGAGAGAGAGAAGTAGAGGAAGGTAAGCAAGCATGGACTCTGTACCGTCATCCTCTTCTCTGTTATGATGTGCTACGTAAGTTAAAAGTATGTGAACTAGTATGCCTAGAATGTGGTACAACGTCCGTCTGCTTCAACTAACAAATCCAAATATTCCGGGCAGACAGTCTTCATATCTGAAATTCAAGTGACTAAGGAAAAAATGTACAGGGCCACAAAAAACTAATCTCAATCAAAGTTTATTTTACATTTCAAACAGTTTAAATTTCTATTAGGGTTGTCGTTTTAAGTTGTGTTAGTCTCTGACTCTATTTTCTTCTGGCTCCAGCAGCTCCTCCGGTCTGTAAAGAATTTTTATTTGTGCTTACTTAGAGAGAGTATGCATATCAGTGTCTATAAAGAATACGTGTAAGCGTTATTTAATATAATATTACGTATTGAATAGAAATATGATGCTTTAACTTGACTCAGCGACGAAACTTCTCTTTTCCCTCACTCCCCTTTCTTTAGTCCTGCTAATCACAAACTGAACAAATTCAATCAACCGAGCATTGAAACACACAATATTACTGCAGAAAACCATTCCTACATAAATCTAGGAGCTTAAAAAATAAAATGCTCTAATAATATCCTATAGCCACTTAGAGTTGTATTTGTACTGTCTGTATCTCGGCAGACAGCCGCCGTTTTCATTCTTGTTACAGATGCACCACTTTTATTTTCATTATACTCTATACATATACTTTCCCATTTGTACTACGAGCAAATTAACATCACAACGATACATATAGCGAAAACCCATCCTATTGACAAAGGGCACTCACCGTAAAAAATTACTAAAATGTTTATCAAAGTTGACACCCGATCATTCTCCTGCTCATCCACTAGCAGTAATTTGAAATGACGTTTGCAGGGAATCTTCATTGGAAAACAGTTCTCTGTTATTCAGTAATATTAGATTGCTTTCTGTTCACAACAAAACAGTTACATCTGCATTCTATTCTGGCGCCTCCCTAATTATGCCGACAGTGGCAATAGTAGCAAATCGTTAGAAAATAGCTTGAATTCATAATTAGGTACAATAACATAGCTACGAAAGCCAATTGCTCATTTTCTGCATACTTTTTTAACAAATAAATTATCTAGTATTCAAGCCGTCTTAAGAAAAGTGGATAAAAATTCCTGATTTAATGGCTCTAACGAACTAATTAAATTATGCATGGGATTGTGTGAGTATTTATTAGGTGTACATTCTATTCTGTCATAAATATCCTGCAGATAGAAGATATGTAAAGTGGGTGTATTTAATTATGAAAACACAATAAACACATTAACAAGAGTTGGTTGGCTACGCTCTTGTATTCTTGTCCTTTGAGAATGTAAACAACTTGTGCATAACAGACAGATATTAGATCATCCGGTCAGTCTTCATGTCGTCGTGATGTTATGCAGATATATTTTTATTTATCCATAAGTCTACGCAGGCGGAATATTTAATAATCGCCAGTGTTTAAAAAACAATATTTCTCGAGCACAACTCGTCCTTTCTGCGTAGTCAACACTCTTCTCGAGCGAAATGAAAAGAAAAAATAGGAGCTTTATAGCTAATAAAATTAAAATGTATTTGTAAGTGTATTGTCTGTCTTAGTGTCGCCACAGGAGGCTCAGTAGGTTGCAAATTTTATTATTATCATCCCCATAATATTGTGATTCAGTTTATTTAACTTGGAGGACATAAACAAGCCTATTGAGTGTGTACAGCTAGTAATTCAATACTGAAGAAGCAAGAATTAAAGCTATTAATGGCCAGTACATTTATGCTAAGCAAAGTATACAATGTCACAAGATGGAAAACTATTATGTGCAAATTACAACGCCTGACCTGTAACATAAACCCATCAGTTTAGCCCTCTCTCTCCCTCTCTCTCTGTATAATTCTTGTCTAGTTCAATTTCAATATCTCATTTCGTAATGTCATTTTTCACAAAGTCTCATTAACATCTAGTGAAAAGCTTCCAGCACATTACCGACATACGCAATGCAAATTCCCATACCTACGTAGCTAAGTACAGTGTGTAGCATTAAGATAACATTATAGATAATGGATATTGTTTTACAAGGACAACTAGTTTACTACTCCTTGTACTTTGGTCATTTCACAAGGAAGAGAGGCGACGCTAGATGTATTGCAATTTTTTGCAATTCATTACAAACACCCTCCTCGCCCAACATTAGTATGTATCAATGTTTATCAAACGAAAAGTTGATTTTCAATTGTGGTCATTGTTGAGTGAGCGAGAGAGAGAGAGAGAGAGAGAGATGAGATCATCCCCAGCCAGGCAGTCTGTCATAAATTTTTATAGTGGAGCAGTGTTCGCATTTTGTTAATATTTAATTAGTTATCCCAGCACTAGAGGATTGTTTAGCAGCATGAGATGGAATACATAAGTATCTCTAGACATATTACCTAGAGCCATTTGGATTATGTTGCTTATTATCTGTCTGTGTAAGTGCCTACCTGTGTTTTGACAACCCGCATGTACACAGATCGCATAAGTTCTCATCTCCATCCACGTAGATATTATTATAAATTCATTATTCATCCTATTATATTGTCTATGCCTTTCTGACTTTGTTTCCTTTATTACCTTTCATACTGGTTAATTCATGTAAAAATTATCTCATTATAGCATGGGTACCTATTTCATGTAGTGCTACGCATGATACATATTTAATGCGTTTTATTGCAAGTGTATTAGCACTTGTGCAACCACCAACTAAGTTACTAAAACACTAAGTGCAGTATAATAAACTACTTTATGTGCTTTACTATTATGAGTTGAAAAAAATAGCAGTTGCAACTATATACACTCCACAACAGATGAATACCGGATGAAATCCAGAATTTAATATTATAATGAAATGATATGCTGATGATAATGATGATAGGGATCGTGAGGTTTAATTCGATACATGAATATCAGGAGCAAGTTCAACTATGTGTAAAAGCGTCATATAATTTCTCTAGACATCATCATAATCACACCGCACGGATACAACATTCGCATAGCAAAATCTCCTGCGAGCACATCCACAGATAATTTATCATTACATATTAAGTAGCAGTTTACATAATACAGATTTGATTGCAATTTTCGTATAAAAGGGAAAAGCATGTACCTGCTAATGCTATTTGATATGCAAAAGATCCCTACACATTCTACGAGGGTAAACAGATGAAAAATACGTAGTCGGGTGGAATGAATTATTTTCTTTTCTCACTCACTCACGTACAAGGGAATTTATCATTGCCACTTTAGAGAGATGGAGAGACAGACATATCGCTATAGACACACAGGTAAATTTTCTTAAGAAAAGGGGCTAACACGTCAACATGTAAAACCCATGTGGTTATGATAAAGAAAGAAATAATGAAATTCGCTCTTGCGTATACAAGTACAATGTAGACACATATTTTGTAGGTACGGAGTAGTTATAGGTTGTTCGGTTTATGAAGCATAGTAAGCAAGGCAAACATACAACCTACCTACCTACCTACTATATACCTACCTAGATATGTTATGTTGTTGTATTGACGGCGAGTAGCATTGGGTGCTTCTGAATCCATGCTGTCTTGCCAGTTTATTCTCTGAATGTAATGAATACAAAAATAATGCAAAAACTGGTTCGAGTCCAGTTTCCATTTGGATAGATCATTCGGATAAAATAATGAATCCACAAACCCGAGGCTGGCTCACTGAATTTCCTCTATTCTTTGCCGTCTTTGCTCTGTTGATTTGGAGAAGGCCGGCACTCACAGCCAGTAAATTGAGAAAGAATATGAATGATTAAAATGAAACTTTTTAAAAGGCTCTTTTATACAAGTCCAAGACAAAGTACGAGGAGAGGACGAGAGGAGCCTAGCAATTCTAAACATCACCAACTATTACGTACACTTAAAAATGTTCGTCGAAATGAAGGAGCTACTCAACTGACGGACTGAATCATGAATGCAACTTTATTTCAATTCATTTTAGTTAGAAGAGTGTGAAGTGATATCAGAAAGAAGGCACAAGGGGATATCAAAAGCCAAGCCAAGTTCAAGTTCAGAGCTCTATTTTATTTTTATTAGAACTTTATTCTCCATTCAAATCACTTTTCTCCTACGTGCCTTGTCATATTCATTTTAATACATTACTGAAACAAAAAAATATTTCCTCTTTAGTCCGTGGATTCAATTGAAATATAACTGCACGTCTGAAATCCATCAGACACAACCTCCGACGTGCAATGTAAAATTCTAGCAATTATACAACGACAAATGGCATTGCTGCTCTATCAAACAAACAATAAAAGGAAATATTTATATGCAGACTTATTATTCCATCTTAGACCATCAAATCCAGTTTTCAATTTTCATTTGATACAACCACAACTCCATCACCTCACAAAGACAACAAATCCTATTCTAAAAGCATTTCTAAGTGCTCTTTCTCTCAAAGTTCCTGTTTCCTCCATCTAAATACTCCCTTGCCCAAAAACTTTTAACGAAATTTTTACGCTCAACATGAAACAATGAACATGTTAAATTCGTCACAGAAAACCTCCAAAGAATTTGACAAGCATCAGATTACATTACTTCCCTTCCCAATCCCCATCTATAACCGCAACACAAGTTTTCAAACATTTTCTTTAAAACTTCTCACCAACTTCCTCCACAAATGCCATTTAAACAATTTTATGAATTAAAAGCGCCACACATAGAATCAAGAGATTTAAAATCAACTTAACGCATAAAACCATTAAATTATCTATTTCATCAATGTAAATGAGCAAATGGAATCATTCGATATTCAATTTTGTAATAACGAAAAATTTTTATGTGAGCAAACCGTAGTAAAATTGAAGAATTCTGTTGAATTTTAAATGATTGTGAATAAATTAGAGTAAGGGAAAGTGTTTTATATACAAAATTGGGGTATACACACCCTGTCTGCTTATATCCACAAATATTCCATCGCATTCCACTTACATTTCACAGGATAACCAAACATTGGGTTTCGGAGATGAACATGAAGGGGTAGGGTTTTGAATATTATTCAAATAAACCCATTGGAGACTTCGTGTTGAGAGTATAATTCAGTTTTGTTCGTTTCCACGTCCAACTTCCTCTCCTTTCTTTACCGTTGCATTGCAAGAGTATTATGGTGGAAGTGGAGGAACGGTCGGTATTACGGGCATGACATTGATCGTCACACTCTCTATCTCCACTGTGAACGAAAATATTATACATGAAGACTGTCTGTCTGTCTATGTATATACGAACACATAGTGTTCCTATATAGCTCGTAGCTACTGCGTAATGCTCTTGTTTTGATGGCATAGCCAGGATAATAGCCGAGCACGAATGTTATTTTTCCTACGCACCGGTCATACAAACTGAGTTTTACGTTTTTGAAAAGTCTCCTAAGAGAAACTTTGTAGTAGTGCATTTAATAAGGAGGAGAGTGTCTAACAATTGATATAGGATATTCCTAAAATATCTTGTTATATGCATTAAGTCCTGGCTAGAGGGTGAGAGACAGAGAAAAGTGAAGTGAGAATGAGACTGAATTTTAGTTCGACAGAGTTTAGGAGGCAGCTCGAGGATTTCCTTCACCCTTTGCTTACTCTACCTCCAATCCTCTCAACACTCGTGTTGATTTGGGCTTCATGCTTTTTTTCCTGACTCTGCTGGCATTTATTGATAATGGTCCATGGCACTGTCAGGACTTGTGCTTAGTTTTCCCTTCCTTTAATTTGCTTCAGTAGCTGCAAAACATTGCTGAGTAGGTACTGAGTAGTCCTGTGTTGAAATGAAACATAAAATATCTACAGCAGCGTAGTCATTTATTAAAGTATGCCCTGTGCTTCAGACTTAGTCCATCTCCATGCAAGCAACCAACTAGAGCCATCAACTACTTTTTCTCTAATTGAATGAATGAAGTGCAGCAGTAAAGAACAAGCACAACTTTTACTCATTTTAGTCAACTCACCCAGAGCTTAATACCAAAAAAGTACAAAATGCTGGATCACAACAGCTAGTCATCAGCATCGCACTATATTCAACCTCATTCATTCATTCATCCATTTTTTAATACCTAACTACACTGTTAATATATTATCAACGGACTTTTGTTCATTTCTTTCACGAACATATGCATATTATTCTCCAGCCTGTTATGGTATGGCTATGGGATGCCGATTCCATTAGTCCAGTAGGGAATACTCAATTCAACGCTCTTTCCTGTCCTCTTTTTATCATTATGTTTACCAATGCATACAAATTCCAAGCCAGTGCAGCAACATTAATTCAGCTCGAGCTTTACACATAAAATACAAATGTGCACAACCGAAATTCTCTCTGTGTGCATGTTTCTAAGCATTTTCACGTCTGTCTGACGATGAACAATTATTATTTCATTCGAGATTCTTGGGAAATGAATGAGCAGCAAATTATTGCCTTCATTATTGTTACTTATTCTGGCTGCGAACATTCATTAGTTTGATTCTCTCACGAATTGTCATTTCATCGTTGCATACTTAGGATGCACAGGTAAATTACTAAAATGAATAATGCAAACTGCAAAGCAATAAACTTTACAGCAACACAACAATTAGTTTTCATCTACCATCATCAATATTCTTTAATCTCTTTAATGTACTGCATTGTTGATCCTCATTTTAACCCGTTTTTGTCTCTTTCCATATTAAAGGCCAATTTTATCAACAAAAGTGGTGACAAAAGGTAAACAAAAAAGGTTTAAACACAAATTCACCCCACTAGTCACCCAGTATAACAGTTTTGTCTAATATTCGTAGTGTATATCATAAAAGGTATGATATGGCATAATAATGACATGTCTTAACTTGTTATAGACACATTATAGCAATCTCCCCATTTTAATAATTTATTTACGCTTGTATGATTTAGTGACAAAGTCAAAAACGCAGCCATAGCCAATTCTCCTGAATTAATAAGGATATAGACAAGAATCAAATGGAGTGTGTATCTTGGATGTGAATGTCGTGTCCGTGTCATATCCTTAATGTCTGTATTTACACGGTATTGCTCAATTTTATAGTAGAAGGATTAGAGAGCAACAAAGGTCACTGACATTGACATGACCATGAAATAATTTTATTGACTGTAGCATATGCATTAGGAAAATCATTTCAGTATCCCTACGTAATTTTTATCTCTGTGCACAGAATCCCCGTATATAGAAACTAAACAACTGTGTACATGCCTAGATCACATTGCCATATCTTACACGATATGAGATATTTGTGGAAAGAGAGAGATAATTTACATGAGGGAATTCACTTCATCTTTGTCCATGTCTGATTGTAGCTCTACCATCCTTTCTCTCAATCTAAAAACTAATCAACTAATGCAAGATGAATTTATGTTACACAAATAGCTGATAGATTGAAGAATTCCGCTCTGTGTTCTACGCTAAGAAATTGGTAGTGCCTTTACCTTCGCTTTTAGCCATCAAAAACTTCCTTGCCTAGTAAAAGCGCTTCTATATGTTTGCATAGACCTTTATTTTATTACAGAAGAGCAGTGTGTATTATTGTTAGGGCACTTGGGTAATCTATAGCATCTCCGTTTGTATTTCTATTGGAGATGAAGTAGAAGATGGAAATACGGCTCCATTGTCATTAACCATTATATGATTGCATATTATATTGTATTGTGTATTCCTTATTGTGTAATAGCTTTCCTATTGGACCACCCAGATGTTCATTCACTTTACGTCTTGCATCTCATCCTCCCAACATCTAAAATACACACCGGTTTATCTACAGAAGCACTTTTAACCCACGCCAGGTTAAAATTCTGTACCCGCACTGCACTAGACAGACGGTCTTATAGATTCCTAGACAAATACAAGGCAACAACGTGCGTTTTAACCCTACGAACAACTAACAAAATTCTACACATCAAAATTTTCGATGCGTAGGGTAGCGCATTTCAAATATTAAAAAGAATATAAAGTGTCAGCTCCGTCATCCGATAGTACGCCGTAAATGCCGAAACTGGATTTCTGTTTTTTCTCTCTCTACACCTTTTCTGTCAATTTACATTAATTAAAATAATATATACTACAACTACTCTTTCATGACAGCTATGCTAACAAATGCCTTTGCAGTGCACAAGTGTTCAAGTACACACAGGTCAAAAAACGATTTAAATAGTAAATTAACTTCAACTGCGTTTGTCTACAACATTTTATCTATAGTAAATCATTATAGGAATAATTAAAATCACTTAAAAATAATTAATGGCTACTTTAATGTTAAAACAATGCAATTTGAGTCCATAGAGCAATGAAATGCTGATTTCCCTACAGATAAAACATTCTCATTAACACGGATCTCTATACTAAAACGGCGACAAAAAATCAAAAGCAGAACTTCCACAGATTTATAGTATTTTCATATTTTATTTAATGATCTGATAAATATCTCAGCTATTATATACTGTAGTTTAATTAGACATGCCATAATAATATTTTGGGTAGGTAATCCATGTCTTTCTTAGATTTTCAAATCACTAATTGTCATTTAAAGCTAAAAAATATCAATATAATTACATGATATATCTCATTCGCAAGGCATTAGCAAACATCCCACTCGTTGTTACACATTCTCTGGTGCTAAGTTAGTTAATATTGATGAATACAATGGATTTTAGAGCCAGACTCTCTGCTGCAACTGTACAATCATAAAATTCCACTAAGATACATTTATTTATGCGATGAGTGTTGTGCAGATGTTCCTGATCTGATTTAATGCGGATGAATCATCAAATCAACATCAAACTGACAATGGGGACTGACAAGTGTCAATTTACAGAAACCAAGGTCGCCTGACACTAAAATATTTTCGTGAGACTACACAAGTGCGATCTATTCATTTTCATTCTAAGAAAACACGAACATAAAAATAAGAATGGGAAATCTCTTCTTACCTTTTACTGGAGAGTTAATTAAAACTAATCCAATGATACACAAAATCCAAAGTTTCCAATGAGAATGCATTTTGATAGTTGAAAAGTTTTTTTAGTGCACAAAAGGGCTAAAATTGAAGATAAAGGTCGAGATAGAGAAATAATCTTCGCGAAAGTTCACGATTTTTTGACAGAGACACTAAATTCACTAGGGAGAAGTATTTGTATCCTTAGTATTGCACTAGGGAGTTAATATAATGGTTACTAAATGTAAGTTTGGAATAAACGCAGTATTTCCGAACGATTTGAAGCTGATAGAGTAAAAGTCTTAGAAGTGGATGTTCTCTTTACTCGAAGACATAAAAAGAAACGGTAATTTCTATAAAGTTTCTATATGGATCTATAGATCGTAAAAGTATTATTTATATAATATCGCAGAGTGATAGTGAACGTGAAAAAGGAATGACTTGAAAATCCTTTGGCAAATCCTGTAGAAATGGTTGATGGGATAAATGTGATCTTTTTTTCTTTCCTTTGCTTTTATTCTTTGTTCTTTATTTAACTTTTATGTAGTACAACAGTTTGCTGCAGGTTAGCCAAAGAAACGCTCTAAAGTATTCCTGTTAACGATTTGTAATTTGTGAAAATTCTCACTTTCTTCCTTAATGAATTTAATCCGAAGACACAAGCTGTGAAAATAATCCACCGGATTCTACAACACAGATGATCTTAAACGAGAAAATAGTTAGATAGTTCGCAGTCACTGAAAACAGTACGCCTAATTGTGTTGATAGTAAAAGTAAGCTTCTTCAAAGATAATTCTTCCCAACTGATTTTCAGATACACATAAATTTGTGGAATTGAGATAGCTGAAGAGTTATGTTAAGTAAGTATAGATAGTTGTTTAACCCACATAGAGAATCTTGAACAAAGATTCGGTGATGAGTTGTCAAAGAATTCAGGTCAGGTCAGCGGAAAAAATTATTTCGGGTTTTCCGTAACTTATTTTTAGTTACTAGAACACTGATGATGAATTTACTGCCGAATTGCACTGTATTTATCCACGCTGAACAAATATATCAAATCTTTTTGGATTATTCCCTTGCACTTTCAATTTTACGATGTTTTTTTTCTACCAACAGGCAGTAACCAACAAATCCAGAGCACTATGTACTGCACACCGGTCTGTGATCCAAGTGTTGAAAGCCAACTTGGCCAACACACTTAGAAAAACGAATTTTATTCTGTTATTTCGCCGAAATTTTATTATCTTAATTTCTCACGGAATTTCCAGACTTGAATATAATTGTAAGCAATTTAAATTTTTTAGAAGAGAGACGCTAGAGGAAATTATTCCGATATGACCTTTAGAAGAGTTGGAGGAGATTGAGACAAATGGAACGGAGAGGCTCTATAACGCTCTGTAGATACAGACTGTTCACAAACGACTGAACAGAAGACGTGGGACACCAAAGAAAACGCACTCTGTGTCTGTGTGGAGTGTTACTCGTATGGCTATGTAACATTGGGATGGCAGCCAACCTGGCGGATCGGGGGTTTTCTACCAACCAACTTGCTATTCCTAACACACTAGTATACTCTCAATTTCCAGTTCACTCTCTGACAAACTACTACGAACAATAACGTTTGTTATGTAATGGGACTTGTAAAAAACTTCTTCGCACTGCTCTATCTAGAATGCAAACGTTCAAATATTCTACTAACAAAAGCTCCTACAGAAGCATTTTACCTCATATCCTCATCCGTGTGCTACAGCTCTATTCTCATTACTACAAAATATTATTACGATCTCAATACATGTTTTTAATTCCTATAGATCCTTCTTTGATTGCGGTTGGCTTAAACTTATGTAGTACGAATAAACAAATTAAAACGGAAAAAATGTATGCAGTTTACATTTAACGATCATTCAATAGAAAGTCAGGTATTTTCTGTAAGAAAATATTACTCATTCTGCAAGGAGATACTGGAATGTGCACTTTTAAATATATTCCTCCAAAATTTACAGATTTTTCTGGATATAAATCTGTATACTATTGACTTGTGATTTCTATAATTAAAAAGTTCAATTATTTTTATTCGAATCCTGGAAATTAAATCTACATGTCAACAATGTAGATAGAGTTCCCAATACATGCTTCTGTAATAGTGTAGGATACATTTGTATTATTAAGGAAAGGTAAAAAGAGCGATTTACGATGTTTATTTTTAAAGTACGATATGGCAAACATGTAGTTAATTTTATATTCGTCAGAGGATTTTAAATGACAAGGGGAGACATGTGGCTAACATTAAATAGATCTTGCTTTGCCGAATCTTGGAATATTATATTCTATTTGGCATATGCTGAGTGTAAAATGCAATTCTCGACGGGGTAGTTAGTAGGGCATTTGTATTCAGTGTCTTATCTAGCAGTGCACTTTATTAAAAGACAATAATGGCAGGAAAGTAGAAGGGAAAGGCACTAAAGGTTGTCTACGCTGCAATTTGGGAGAAGCCCGACTAAACGAGAACTGAAATATGACTAGCTATTACAATGGCAATGTTTTGCAAATAATTCATGTTAGGTCATTTCACCTGCCACACGGATATTATTATATGATTGACGGATCAGCAACTTCCCTCTCTTGTTCTTAGCTATATCTAAACAAATCTTTTATGCATGTATTGTAAATTATGTAAAGAAAATTACATTTTTATAGTGTGGGCAGAAGGGCTTTAAAAGTGAGTCGCTGGCTACCTACCTTCAGACAGTTAGCAGAGATGATATTCTCCTGTGGAGAGCAATTTGCAATTTCATGGCAATAATACCGCATACATAAATAACTAACTGAATCTCCTTACCATCCACATACACTCACTCTCTCACTATTCATCTCTCCACTTAGCATTGCCTAACATATATCAGCAGTTTTTTCATTAGGATATACTGAAAGCTACTTAAGTACCCACTTATACAAGTATCTGCTAATAGGAAAGGGAAACCTGATTGTTTTCATTTCATTCAGCTCGCAAACAAATCAAGTTTTGAGTTAATCATGCATGAGCACGATAATTGGGTTGGGTACATTATATTGAAGACTTTCCTTCTTTCGCTAGCTTTAATCTACAAAACGAATGCAAATAAATCCGCTAAATTAATCGATTGAACTTGACGATTGGCCAATTCGCCATGCATATCAACGATTATGTAAACAAATCCTGATGCAACTTTGATTGAGACAAAAAATATTAACGATTAAGGCAAGGTAATCAAACCTAACTTTATTTTTATTGCATTGCTAATCAAAACGTTTATGTAGATGTTTCCCAGATTGCCTCTTTGCTAATCCACCTTAGTTTTCAATCCCCCTTTCAAAACTTTCAGTGCCATATCAGGTAAAATTCAGACTTATTAAAGTTCTACCAAAGTAAACATAATACTATAAATCCTTGATTTACCTTCTCCACATAAAATTTTTCAAAAGCACTAGTTTAAGGGAAAATCTAGAGGACTAAATTGCTTTCTGCGCTTAAATCCTAAGCCTTAATTGCTAGATTACTGGGAGGAAAAAGTTTTTCCACGAGTAATAACACTTGAGCAATAAGAAATGTTGAAGAACCTAAAACTAAATGGAGGCACTAGATACTTTAGCTACTAATATCTTCAACAATTCCAAATGGAAATTATAGACCGAATTTCCTTTATGCCTTTCTTTCACAGATTATTACATGAATATGTCTAGCCATATACACATAAACCCACTCACACAACTTTTGATAAAAATCGATTTTTAGGATGTAGGAAAATATTCCATGAACTTTGTTTTCAACTTGCTACTGCTTATTATGTAATCTTTCTACAGGTTACTCCTATTCAAACTGTTCTCCTGTACTAACTTTGTGCAAAGGCATAAAATGCGTACATTCCTTCTTGTTTATCAACAAGCTATTTCCGCATTTTTCTACATAAACTTTAATAGATAACATAAAATATAGAAAATATTTACTTTAATGCACTCATGTGGCTGTATTATTCACATTGAAAAGATAAGTAATGGCAAACGACAATTCCATTCCAATCACTCTAATGCCATATAACGTACAACTGAAAGTTAATGAACTTTTAAATCTCTATTGCTTTTAATGATAACAAATACACTTGGACGTATGAACAACAATTTTTTCCATAATAAACATTAGGAAATAATGAATTAACTCAACATACCTACTTAGATGACTTGTGTGCACATTGTATCTAATAAAAAGTTAATGATCCCGTTTGAAATAAACGGATCATATTCATATGAAATGATTAATGATAAAAGCAAGTACAATATGATTGTCCGAGGTTACGAGCATATTGCTGTTCAGGAAGGCCATTTGCAAAGACTGTTATGATTTGTGCCTTCGTTAATTGATAACTACCTACCTATGTAATGATTCATAAAAAAGTCAAAATAGTCTGACAGGAGGTACTCTGCTGAGTAAAATTACCGTTCTGGCTTCTGGCTCACATGGCATTGAATAAATATTGTCTGTTTTTGATTAACATCTCTTAGCACCACAAAAAGAGCCGTGTCCCATGAGAATTCGTGCAAATGAAGCAATGACGCACAGAGAAGGAAAGAGTGGTGCTTATGGTCATAATAGCAGGGCTCTTTTATCTTATTAGCATCTTGTGCTCTGCAATAATGGCACCAAAGTAAGAACAAGTAGGAAATTATTATCATTATATGTACTTAAGTGAAATTAATAAATTAAGATTATAGTTATGTAGGGGTATAAAATATTAAGTCTCCATCAGCTAAAATCCTACAGTGATACATCATAATTCTTAATACTAGGATATTATGCACGTTTTACCTTGAGTAAATAAATTTATACGCAAAGCAGGCATTTACAATGTTGAATATTGTTAATAATCCTTGTTGAAAGTGACTTCCCTCTTAAAGTCTTAAATATATTATCTGCTCTTAAAGCTAAGATTGCAACGTTTGTGAAACAATGACCTAGGAATATTTAAATAGTTACCTACCACTGAAAGAACATATTTTATATTTTCGCTTCATGTTTTTCATTAATCTAATCTTAATTACAGGTAACGTAAGAATGGAAAACGTTTAATTAAAGATTATTTGTACTAAACTATGTACAGCCTAGTTGATATAATTTGTTGTAACTGCAACCAGAGATACATTTAGATAATCCTTTTCCCAAAGAGTTCGATGATTTGCTTTGTTCACTGAGAAGAAATGCTGAAGAATAAAATTACTCAGGTATCATCATCGTGGATGTATACGTACGATGTGAACAGGGAAAAGGTACAGCATTTAACCAATATGTTTGTGTTGGCTGGAGAAACAATGTGAATTATTCATTTTTTATTACATACATTTAATGATTTAAGTTCAGATAAGAGAATTGTGCCTGAAGGGAGTTAACAGCGGTGTGGTATTAATTGCCAAACAACACCTTGTCTTCTTCAGCTAACATAGAGTCAACTCTTTATTGGACTCATGATATATACAAGTCTGGGAACCAGTTACAACAAATTGCACGTTGTGAGTGGACTACAAATATGAACATCCAAGAGTAATTGCTCAAAAATAATGATACACTCCAGCTATTTAGCGAGTGTCTACATCAAGCACATTTCCCGAATGTTTATTATTAAACTATCAATTATGCAGGTAGGGTGGTTATTTCGTGTCTCCTCCGTCCTCAAATATTTCTAAAGTGGACGTTTGCTATTCAGTTGCAACACAACAATTTTTATAACACAGTCTCATGTAAATACTGTGTTTATTACATTTTTACATTAGCAACGAAATTATTGTACAGGCAATTCTATTGAAGTCTCGACAACTTAATTTACAATGAATCATTTCCTAATGTTACTGAGACTGTTGCGTGACGAGCCAGCTTAAAGACAAAAAGTCTGAAATCCTATGTGAATATTTTATTAGATTTTCTGAAATAGATTTTGACATATAATTTTTTGTCTATGATGATGTCAGCGTATTATCTTTAACAGTTTCATACTATAAATATGCGTGATTCGTTAACAATGATTAATGATTTCTAAAATATGAAAAAGAGTGTAAATGATGTGCGGACATCGTGTTACTTGTTCTTTAGCTATAAATATGTGACTGTGTGGGTACATTTAAGATTATTCATTTATATGTCTTAAATCTTTGTGAGAGGTAACTTGAGATATTCAGACCTTAATAACATTCTAACACAAAAACAATTTCAACCAAGCGATCTCCGCATCATCGGTGAGCAGCAAAGAAGTTATAATAATTGAGCAGTAGTGATAATGTTTGGAATAGTCCATGGAGTTCACGTTGTATTAAACCTATTCTTCCTCCACCTAGAAACAAACCAAATAGTTCGCCTGATGCTTTTGGTTGTAACCGCTACGATACGCTTTGAGTGCCGAATTTGGAAGAAAGCTAACTGCACATTCAAAGTTTGCCTTTCCACTCGACTGTAATTTCTACATTCATTTTAGTCATTGTTTTCTTGCTTTTTGTGTTGCATTGCTTGCATTTTGTATTTGAAATAGTTGTCTAGTAATGGTCTTTGTTGGAGATGATAATATGAAGTAGACATTAAAAGCAAATGTAACTTGTTTTTGTAAGGAGAAATAAGAGAATAAATAAGCTCAAAATGGACACTGAAATGTATTCTATACGAACTACCAATAGAATAAAATAATTGTATTGTTATATCTACCAAGCACTATAAACTTAAAATTGCAATGTTCCAATTTTATATCATCTCGATCTGAAGTGATTAATTTCGATTTAGTCAATGTTGATACGACATTTTTCGGCTTTATGGTATAAATTGTACTTAGGAATTTGCAATTCACAATGCTATACATATACATTCATCACAACATAAGTAAGTTAATGTAGGCAAAAGCAATCTATTAACTATTTCTCTGTGGATATTTAAAGTGTAATGGGCTTGGAGACTTATTAAGTAGAAATAGATTATGTAAGGAAAACCCCCATTGACATTGACTTTCATTCTATTTCTGCGTACATTTCATGAAAGTGCTTACGACGTTTCCTGACAATTACCACAGATCCTCCAACTCCATCCTCTAAGTTACCCATCATATGGGTACCTCTGTTTCCACTGTCCACGTGGTATATTTATAAAAATCTAATTTTCAGTCCATGAAGACTTCAAAATTACTGTACTATAAAGTGGAATCATAAGTAATACCGAAAAGCTTAATTACATTACAGCAGGTCTAAAGACGTTTACAGATAGTAACTATGTACTAAATGCATTTACGTACATATGATAGTTTTGTCTGCATATTAATAAGCTTAAGCAAATATATCTCAAAATGTTGTTATTTATCTCTCTCTAAAATGCACGAAGTCTCAAAACTCATCACACAAGGTACTTACTTGTAAATATTTATTATTTATCCCGACTTTGAAAGTTTGAACAAGAACTTTTGCTTTTTAGAAATGAGGGCAAGCATGTTGTGTGTGTTGACGCTTCATCCTTTCTTGTAGTAAATTATAATATCTTATCGATAAGAAAAATCATGTGCAAGTCGAGGTAGGTCGATGTCCTTAGAATAGTAGTTTGGTAAATACCTACTAGATCATTACTATTCAAAAAATTAATTTTCTACAAAATCAGCGTAGTATGTGTTAAAGATTCTTAATTAATATGTAATGAGCTTGAAAACTTCAACCAAAAGATCTATTACTCTAATGTAAAAAAGAATTTATGTAAACAAAAGAATTTCTTCGTAGATCCTTAAGTTGAAAATATATTAAAAATAACCTATGTCCCAGACTGTCATTTACATAATAATTGCAGCTATGCATGTAGGAAGAAGAGTGTATACTGTCGATTTCTCTGGGTAATTGCCGGAAAATAAAACTACTTGTTAACTTGCTACCTTTAAACTGCTAATGAGACATTGTACATGCAATGTTGTGATTATACTATATTACAAGGAGTCACACAAACGCACTTATCATGTTAAGCTAAAGGATAATGACAAATCATATTAGCGGAAGCTAGGATATTATTACTCCTTCCTTATTCCTTCTACATGAAAAGATAAGACAGTACTAATATTATATAAATTTCAGGAAATCCACTAACTGCTTTGCAAATGTAAAACCCAGAACATTCGTTTCCAGTGCGTGTCACGGGTGGGTAGCAGGAGATATAACTAAGCAAAGGAAGAAAATATATATTAAATATTCGCTTATTGAATTGGAAAGTGCTAAGTTTGAGGTCTGACTGTGTGACTGTATATTATGTGGTAGGGCGCAGATCACACACTCGTAAAAACCAATTGGTGTTTCAAATATTCGACGCAATATAGATCGTTATTCAGGTTAAATAGTGACAGCCAAAATACGTTTTGTTGTTGTTCTCGGCTCAAAGTTCGAAAGATATATGACACCAAAATATCGAGATAGCGGAAATCTACATACATCCATAATAATAAACCTCAAAATAAACACTTAAAGATTCACATCCTATAAAGAAAAGAGTTTCGGAATTTCCATTTGCAAAAGCCTTATCAAACAACAAATGGAAAGCAAAGCCAAAAGAGGTTTTACAAAGCATTAAGAATACGTCACATTGAAATGAGACGCATAAATTAAAGTTGGCCAAGTACATTGTTCCACGTAGAACGCCACTTTTCGGCTAAACAATCGTAGTTATATACGTATTATACTGATGACTGAAAATTAGACTTTGAAACTGAGACCAACAGCGAATGTATTTAGTTTAAGGCAAAACCTCATATTATTTGTCAGTATTTACCAACATCAACTTCTTAGTCACAGTGATAGATATAGAGCTTTGTTGTTTATTTCTTTACTCCAGTCACAAAGACAATTGCGCACAGCAAGCACGTGGCATTTATTCTGTGGTAATAATTCCAAGAATTATTCCTCACTAATATAACGTTACATAACCCAACATCACAAAAGGAGCCTCATCCTGTAGATTTAGTTCATAGAGGTAAAACATTTATATTGTCCGGCTAAATTCATTTTAATCGACAATATAAATAGAGGAGCTATTCATAAACTATTTTAATTAAATATAATCGTTCATTTGAGGAATTCTCATATTTCCTCTGGCAATCTTCTTGTAGCTACCTATTCTTATTAAAGGTAGTATAAATTGGGTTTTGAAAATGAACTTCCTATTTTATTTTGCAACGACTGCAACTTTGTTGGCCAGTATACACCAATCAGACGGTAAGATATTCAAATGTTATACATATCTATGTAAATAGGTACCTATTAGGTATATAATAGAAAAAGAGAATATTTTATGCATAAACTATTTTTCCTGGCTAAAATTAATTAACAATATGGAAATATTTAGGATTGAGATGCTACAATTGTCACACAAAATGTCTGGACCCAAAAGAGGGGAAGATGAACTGTGAGTATGCAAATATATACTTGAACACAATATCGTACAACAGATCTCGGGATGGAGCCGAGTGTCCTTCAGACTATGCTGGATGGAGTGACTCCAAATATATTGAAGAATGCGAAAAAGACTCAGTCTGTGGCAAAAGAGAAATAAGCATCTATGTTAAAATATCCTCAGATGAGAAAAGAGAAAATGCAGGGGTCACTTCTTATCCAATTCTCGATACACACAGAGTTTATCATAGAGTTTATGGATGCATGCGCCCACAAATCGACTGCAACAGGAAAACCTTCGATAAAGTTATTCGAAGCAAAAGTAGTTCCGACACCGGGACGATAACCATCGCTGGGAAAATTGTTGAAGAGGCCGATTGTGACAAATGTAAACAAGATCTGTGCAATGCAGAAGAACCTCAAGCAAATTACGACCCAACAAATAAACCTCATAATAGTTTTGCTAACAGAAACGTTGATTCAGCTTTTACCTGGATTTTATCTGGTACGATAATTATGCTACTCTTCAAAAATTATCTTTTAAACGATAATTCAATTACAATATAACCATCTATATTTTCAGTTTTACTAGTTACCACTATGGCGAAGTTGCTAGCATCATTACCAATTTAAATATTTAGTGGCTACAGATTCCAAGTAATATTATCTACGTTTTCTTTGCGTTAATGACGATCGATTTTCCAAAGAAACGTAGTACCTAGCATGTCTACTAGCGTCAAGCAGTCTTATCAATATTAAAATATAGCTACGTCACATTTAGACATTTGTTGCAATAACTCTCGATCTATCAACTTTGTACATAAGTATAAGGACTATGCATTCAAGCTATGAAAAATTACGCAATCATACTATTTAATTTATAAATATAAATTGTGCAATTGATACCAATGAACCTGCCTGCCATAGCAAGGTATACATCGGAAGAAATGTGAATGAATTTAACTAATCGAAGTAAATGTATTCTAACTCCTTTATCCTCTCTTTTTCAACATCTTGTTATCCTTGAAAAGTATCAAGCAAGCTAACAATTTCCATATTTTTTATCCTGAACCATTCAATACTTTAAACTGAGGTTATTGCTTGAGAAAACTTTTTTAAGGAAAAAAGAAGCAAATAAAATTGTGATTGAGGGTAACCAAATAATATTTCAATTCAGCGTACACCGATTACATAATTGTGCATCATACTAATTTAGGTTATTTCCCTCTTGTTGTTTACCCATAGCGTACACAAGTAGGAACAAACTGCAAAAATTGATACGTGCTCATCAGTAGTTGATCGCGCGTAGTCACTCATTTATTTACTCATATACAACATAGAACCTTATTTGGCTTATACTTTTCGGACATTTTATTTTGCGTAGGTTTAGGGAATAGTGGATATTTCCAATGCGTTAATTTCTGAAAGTTGTTATAATCTTAATGACAGTTATAATCAGTATGCACGAAGGAAAGTTAAGTAGGTATCTACATTATTGTTAGTACAGTTATTATAATTGTAACTCCTTATGTTTCCTGCGTACAGCTACATTTGGATTCCATGAAATTAACTGACTGCAAATGCATTTAGCACAATACTCACATTACTCACTATAGGCTATATCCTCTTCTTGATATCATTTGCTAATTTGATATTATTATACTGTCACAGGATTTTTAATAAAAAATCTGATGACGATACTAATATTAGTATTTCGTATTTGTTATTAAGAGTACTTTGTTTTGTATAAACTAACATTCAACGAAAATGTCATTACTTTACCTGTTACTACCTAGAGTACCTAGAGGAATCGAAATACCTAAAAGTAGATATTAAATGTATGTGGCATAGATTCATTCACTTTTGTTTATCAAACCTGCGGATTCTCATCATGAAAATGAAGTTACAATCTAATCCTTGAAGAAATGTGTCACTATTTACACACCAGCAAGTAATTACCCCAAAGGTGCTGTTTTGACTTGTCGATCAAAGAGCTGCCCCATTTCATTTCAAAGGGAGTAATAATTTGAACCCGCTATGAAAATTTGATGAGGAAGTTGTATTGCTGTCCGCATGAATGATGGGATCATGTCGTCCCAGTATATTTATACAGTAATTGAGTAAAACTGAGTTTGTTATATGCGTTTTATTTGGATTTTTATATGAAACACACAGAATGTGTAAAGTGCATTTATTATGGGTTTCCATACAATGGCAATAGTTAATAGAATTGAATGAATATAGCTCATCATAAATAACATTATTTCACTGGATCGCATTTTAGATGATTTTATAAGGTAACTTACTGCTCTAATGTCAACATACTAATGGGGAAGCTATGTAGTAGTGCTGATATATATGCATATAAGAACCTATTAACTTATGCTGTAGCTTGAATTAAGTATGTCCATGCTTGCCTGAAATGAAAGCGTTAGATGGATGGAATCACAAAATCGGCAATAACAACAAAGGCAAGTACCGAAAGGAATACTTACGCTGTCCGTATAACTTTTTTGTTATCTCAACAGTAATGTAACGAAACGAAGGATGGTTCCGCATATATATATAATGTAAAATACATGTATGCCTTATTTAATGGGCACTGAAATCCAGTCAGATGAGCAAGGCACATCATACTCACTCACAAAACTCATGCATGTGTAATTTATACGCGATGTGTATCTATAATGCACGTTATGTACACGGCAGTAGTAGTCTGTAAAAAGATCGCGTCATTATTGTCAGGTGTTCCAGATCACAGAGTCATTATCCCAGCTCATCAAAATAATGTTTTAAGCTTACATCAATATGATGCTATGAATTCGTGATAACACCAATTTGCTCGCCGTGGATTCCTTCTCCTGTCAATTCATACAATACCGTAACCTAAACATATTTCACATCATCTAATGTTATAATGTAAAGAGCGAAGCCAGAGAGAAGTCTTTTAGCTCCCGTTGCCTCAGACAGACTGATTGTCAGAGGTGAAATGAGTTTTCCTTCCGACATTCAAAGGAGAAGGCATTTCCTACCGTGTTACAATTACGACTAGTCATTATCCGCATCTATTATGATTTTATAACCTGGACTGCTGAGAAAGTTTCCCTGCTCTCTGTAGTTAATGCTAATAATAATGCAATCCGATCCACTAAACATAAACAGACATCGTCCGTCATAAAATAAATGCAATAGACAAGGATTAAGGATAGGTAAAGAGAAAGAAACATATAGGTATATGTCGCATATATGTCACGCTGAATTTCATTGAAAGTGACAACTAACATGGCAAAAAGGAAAAAGATTTTCTGGATCAATCCAGTTATTTATAACGACAATATTATACAACTGACAAGGAGAGAATGAAGTTTGAAAAAATTCAATATCAAGTTACTCAACTTGACATTTTTATTTTCCCACTTGCTTTAAAGATTTTATGGAAATAACTTCGATATATGATGCTCGGAATACATAAAATGAATTGAAAGTGACCTTTAACAAATAAAAATGCGAATACTTATGAAAAGAACCACTGCAAAGTTTTATTGGGATTTTTACTAACCGCTTAAGTTGCTGATATGTGTCATGGAATTGTGCATAGTTAATAATAGGTACCCACATATTATTATTGTATCCCATTCAACCTTCAGTCTGCATTGACGATGGTCAAATAAAAACGAGTTTGGAGATCACTTTAAACATTATTGGTGTACAGAGGGTGCACGCTTTCACAATCACAGAGATCAATGTCTTTGTCAAAGGGCTGTATCAAAAATGGAGGCTTTTATTGTGAAATGGTTAATTTTATGGTTACAACATCGTTATCGATAGTATTGTGTAATACAAAATTACAATTTCCAAAAACAACATACCCCTACAGATCAAAGATTATTTTAACTCGATGTATTTACTGAAGTAGGTACACTAACTTTCACTAACGAAAATAATAAGTCAGTTCTCGAGACGGCATCAACTATTTGCTAATTTTTTAGTCACTATTTATTCAAGCCTATTTGAGATGAATACGCACAAGTGAAAAGGAACTCAGTTTCTCACCTATTACATTTGTAATAATGGCATGCATCTAAAATTTAAGTTTAATGAAACATAAACGAACTAACTTTTGAACCGCCATCATATAACAATGTTATTTACATTAGTTCATTACATGCTCAATAAACGTAACTAAAGAGGCAAAGTTTGCCGCTGTGTCAATTTCTCTTCCTTATAAAACGATACCCAAAATTGTGTCCAGTTTATGCATTTCCTTATTATACCTATTGTATAAGTATTGATGTATGTCGATAATAATCGTGTGGTTAAATACACAAATTATATTTCGCTAATTTTATATGCAAGTCCTATGTATATCGACAGATTTAATGTTTTGCTTAGGGTTATGCATCACAAGCCAACGATTCGATGGGCTAAGTCACCTAACTATTTCTTATCTCTTTAAGCAATTGTAGCAATTATATTATAACTCCTACCGACTCTTAAGGAGTACTTAATAGGATCCTGTGAAACATTATTATATCTTTCAATAAGCATTTAAAATTTTCCCATAATGATTTTTTATGTCGTTTTGTGTTGTGGTGGTGAGTCTAATTTAGTAAAATTTTCCAGCCTAGATTCCGACAGTTTGGGGAAACGTACAAATTTGCAAAAAATATAAAAAAGGAGAAAAAAATTCTCTGGGGCACAGGTTACTGAATATGCGATATGAAACTTTGTTTTCCTAAATATGCGATATGAAACTGTTTTTCTAAATATGCGATATGAAACTTTGTTTTTCTAAATATGCGATATGAAACTTTGTTTTTCTAAATATGCGATATGAAACTTTGTTTTTCTAAATATCCGATAAAAATCATAATACATTTTTTCAATGCATTCTAAACCTTTCTAAATCATTGTATACCATTCTTCCGTAAAACCCTAAATTTTCCTATACAGAATTTTATTGTGAGTTGGAAAAACAAGAGTAGATTTCAAAAATGTTTATTTCATTGCTCTACATTAAGCTGTTTTCCTTGAATCAGGGCTAGAAATCATGTCAAGCCCTCCTTACTGTGACTTTTACAACTCACATCAAAAAATTTCCCAAATTCAGTGTGCAAAATTTAAAAATGGAGCTCACCATTATGTTCATACAGTCCCACGTCTATCTTAACAAATGTTTAACAATTTCTGCTAAGAACGATGATTAGAATGATTTTTTAAATACAATTCTATATTTCGCTAATCTATCTTAATTGACAACTGTGCGGCTATTAGGAAGTCTTAGTCTAATAAAATTGTCTCCATTCATTCCAACCCCAGCTCGTTCTCCTGAATTAATTATTACGCCTCGTTTATGTCGTTCACATTACAAATTAAAGTCTGTTCAGTGTGATGCATCTGTTGGCATATAGGACGTTGAGGAACATGTCATGCTCAGAATGTAAAGAAAAGATTGCGAAGAAACTGAACTCACCACCTTGCTCCGACCAGTACAAATCGGAAACGTAATACGTGTGCAAGTTTGCATGCGTTAAACAATAGAGAAAGCCAATTTATTTTGCTTTCGTTAGTTATTAGCTATTTTCTTGCATTGGTTAGCGTTTTACTGACATCACATGAAAACAGAGAATAAAAGTTTACATATCAGTAATCATAGCCATCACACATATAAATTACAAAGTTGTGTATTGGGTAGGACTCACAATTAAGAAGTTTACTGCTCTACTTACATTAAGGCATGTGCTTATTGTTAAAGTATATTGCTGTCTAGATTTAGAGATAGAGAGCCAATAGAGAATGAGGAATTATACGCAGGCTATGCAATAAAGCAAATGTGAAATAAGAAATAATGTAAAATAATAAATTGGTAGCATTGCATTGCCTTGTCTCGTCTGTCTGCATGTGGAATGGGGAAATGATGATAATATGATGTAGACGTTGCTAGCAATTGCGATCAAATGTTCACTTCTTGTTCGTTCTAATCGTAACCTGGTAGCAATAGCTCCGTTGTATTGCTTTAACATCTGCCCGATTTCCCATTCCTTCGTGATCGAATTACTTCTCATTGTGGCATAAACTGGCTCAGCTCAGTCACGAAGATTCTAGCCACACAAAACACACCAATAATACCGATAACTACTTTGCATTCTGCGTTGACTATTATACATATCTACATAAAGAGTGTAAGCACATTAACTTCAATCACATCACAACATACACCTGTCATGTAAGACATGCACTGACTCAGTTTTACCTTTCTCCTCTCTCTCTCTCCCACTAAACAAACTAATGCCGGGTAGCTTCGTCCTGGTACTTGTACATTAGCGAACAAATACCGAAACCGATTACCGATACGATAGTAAAGATAACTACCTCCTGCCTCTGCCCATCTAATACTCGCTAACATATGAACACAACAGAAAAATATGCACAACTTTCCCTTCGCCAAGGGTTGAGCACGGGCGCTTGCTAATCTACAATCATTGATTATAACAAATGAACAAACCCCTATAAGTTACTAACACATTTTCTGTGCATGTTCATCTGGTATTCCATATTACTGTGATTAGCACACAGTCTTAATATTACATTCATGATAATAATATATTAAATATCTTAAGATTTCGCCAATCGCCTTTAGATGTTTTTTACTTTTTATACTCATTTGCATGGAATTGTACATTTTTATATTGCTATTTTTAGCCCGTACACTTTGAATCATGATATTTGTAATACATACTTATCTAGGCCATAGTCATCCCCTATTTATTAAATTTACTACCATACCAAAGAACACTTTGTCTTTATATTAATTCCTCAAAATTGCATATGGTTAAATATAGATAGATTAAGAAAAAAACATTTAAGACTAATTAATGTAAGTATTATAGTGATACAAAAGCCAGGTTACTTAAAGTTTCATGTAACAACAAGATATGTAACTATATACTTTAAATATACTTTTATTCTATTGAAGACAAAATTAGAGTGGTATCCTGTAAAAATCTTTCTTACAGCAAAAAGAGTACATTATAATAAGTAGGTAAATAATTGAGTTAAACAATTAGTAATCACATGTCAGAACATAAACGTTAAATAATAAATATTAGTATTCTAAGTAATTCGGCTAAGCTATCTAAATTAAATATGTAAATGCTACGCTTTGTTATTCGTTTGTCGCTAAATCTCTCGTTATCGATGACCAATTTAAGTTGATACAGCCTACTTACAAAGAATAGCCAAAGTAAAGTCTCTATTATAAATACATTTCTATCGTATACACTATTCTACATATATAATAACAATAAGATCAAAATGAGATTTATTAAAGGCGCATCTCGGAGCTTCCGTTGTACAACTCGCAACGAAGTCTATTTGTTTCACTACGCAGTAAACTGAGTTCATAACGAAGTTTCCCATTTTCTTGTTCAAGAAAAGCTGCCCTTATAGCGATTTCATCCTCTTTAGCTCGACGAGCATCGCGAGACCTTTTGGCTGCTTCGTTGTTCTTCCGTCGCCGTTCCCAATAAGCTTCGTCTTTCAGCTGAAATGAATCACAGTCGACAATAAATATTTTTGTATTCAATCAATTGACAAAAAGGTTATTGAATGGATGAAGATAACATAACGTTTTATAACTAAATGTGTATTCACAGAAAATAAATAAAATCATGCATCGTGATTAGGAAAGGTATATGTTTATAATTTACCTGTTGCTCAGTTTTTCCAGACAAATTTTTGCCTTCTTCTTCAGCCACTTCATTTTCCTCGGCACTTGATCCTGTTCCCATATCCATCGATGTTCTGCAATTCAAAGATAAGCTCGGACACAATGAATTGTCTATCCCACGTTCGCCAGATCGTCGAGATTTGCCAGTTGTCTGAGATTGAGCAAGCATACGCTTTCTGAATTCTGTGTATGCTTGATGAGATTGCTGATGAATCATTGCCTCGGCTGTTCCTCCAGGGGCAGTTAAACCAATGGGTAGTCCATACATTCCAACTGAAGGGAATCTTAAAGGATCCTTTGGATATGCCTAAAAATCCCAAGTCGCCCCATTAGTTTTCAATCGTTGGAAGCATAATAAGGAAGACATTATAGAGGGATTGACTTTATTTCCAACCCTGATTCAAGGGGAATGATTTAATGTAGAGCAATGAACTAAGGTTTTCATATTTTTCGTGGACACAGGTTTCCAACATTTTCAAAAATAAAACTCTAAACAATTTGGGGTTTTTTTGGAACAGGGGGAATAAGTGTATTTCGATTTTATCGCGTATTTAGAAAGACAAAATTTTATAAGTCAGAAAGCTGTGGCCTAGAGATTTTTTTCCTCATTTTTGATATTTTTTGCAACTTTGTAGGTTTCCCCAAAAGGAATCTGGACTGAAAAGTTTTGCATGCGAAATTATACTTGACGGCAAAGCTAGGTGTACAATCCTTATAGGATAAAATTATTATGGAAAGTGGAAAGGTACACTGTCTCACAGAACCTTGTCAAGTACTCCTTAACCCATTAACGTTAATGCAAACGTTGATTGGAGAATTTTAATTTTATCCATTTCATTAGCTGATACAAGTGGATGATAGAGATCAACGATAAAGTCTAATATCTCTTCACCATTTACCAACCTGATAAACGAAAGTAGTGCTTTTCTGCCTATTTCTACTTAAAGTTTACTTGGAATATTCTTGGGGCAAAATCTTTGTTTAATTTTCGCATCTTAAACTCAAATTCTTGACAAATAACTTAAATGTCGAAAATTAATTAACACAGGTAAAGCTAAAAGAGGCTAAGGAAAGTAAAGCATACCTTGAATGGGCGTGTAGCACGTCCCTTGGTAGGACCAGCTCCATTATTGAGAATTTGCAGAGGGAGGTCATTGGAATATGGCAGTGATCCCAAGTTTCCCGATCCCACTACACCCGCAAGATGAGACAGCAAAGAAGTTGTATCAGCTTCAAAATTCGCTAATGACATTCCAGCTCCATTTATGGGTAAATTTTGGTTTATGACTGGACTAATGGTAGGACTGAATGCTCCATAAGGGGAGAACGCCATATTATGTGCTAATCCATTACTATTATTAGACATTGACGTTATGGGGGTTGTGGCAGTCAAAGATGCGGCAGGGCCTCCTCCAGGAGACAAGGGACTTGCAGCAAAGGCTTGATGAGAATCAGCGGGAGAGGCAGACACACTATTTCGATAATCCGATTTCAACCATGCGGGGATGGGGGATTCTTTCGATAAATTAAGGACGGAGGCTGCAAAATCTTCGGGCAGTGCCGGTGACTTCATACTGAGAATATCACGAAGACGACTACAAGGAGACTTTGGTTCACATTCTTTACTTTCCCTTTCGCTGACTTTGGTTTTTTTCTGTGAGAAATCCAGAGGAGAATCTTCCTCGTTGTCTGTGAGGTCTGCAGAATTATGACTCGTACTCGAGGAAGGAGAATTTCCTGTGAGATTCGAAGCAAAACTACTGTACAACATGTTTAGTGCTGTTACAACCGTTGAGGTGGGTTCAATGATTATCAATTATTTTATGAGATCACTTTCACAGTCTTAGTTAGCCCCTAAATGCCACTTGAGGGGTGTAAACGTATAAAATCACTTCACAAAAACTCTAAGTCCTAAATTCCTTTTTTACTACAAAGAGATAAGCGAATGATTATTGTTGACATAAACTGCAATCATATTTAATGAGGTTAAACTGAAAAATGAACTGAAAACTGTGAGTCTTCCGACTTGATCACTCTTCACTACACCACTACTTCTCTTCTACTCAAATGAACCTAAGTTTCTAGTAGTAGTTCTCCTGAGTCTTAGAGTCTTGTGTATCTGAATGCACAAAATGAACATTGACATCGCAACTTAGGAGGCAATCACAATCACATAACTTCCTACATCACATTTTACATACACATGATAAAATATACAGAAAGTTGAGCCTCAGCAAAAGATACTTACATAGGTACGCATGTGTACTTATGCATGCAGCTTTGCATTCCTTTTAGTATTGGTCTTCCCTTCATTATTGTCCAGAAAAGGTTACCACCCCTTATGTAGTTTCCTATTGTGTAAGCCACTGCCCACACTTATTTCATTCCCTGCCTGCCCGTCTTACCCACATCCTGTAAATTGAATAGAATGAAAGGATCCTTTCGTTTGCCACTATTATCATTCAAATCCTACACATCCCTGCTCACCATATTATACTAAATAAGCTACTAATAATGAAACAAAAGTGATTTATAAAACTCATAGCCCACTATCTAATCTACAATATCTAAAGCTAACTATTCAATACATAATATTTAAGCCGAACCACTCTATTTAAATCCTAAAATATTACCTATACAAGTTTCACATGGAACAATACTTATATTGAACCAAGAAGAGGAGAAATGCTTTTCATTCATTTTATTCATCAAATCTTTGATGAAAAGCAACAACTACTGAGAAAAGCCTTATCTAATATCAACTTGTGGTCGCCCTGCACATTTTTATGCATGTATAAACATGAATCTACTAACATGCAATCCTCATATATAACAAAAATCATAAATTGTTAAAGACTGTCTGATTCCCATCAAAATTCTAAACTGATGAATCCCCAAGAATATAGATTAAAGGATATAGAATATTTACATAGTGCGTACAACCTAAATAGTCAATACACCATGTACTTTGCAAACTACATATGAATATCGATATTAAAGATTTCAGAGATTAAAAGAACAATTTCGTCAATTAAGTCATGTTTTAATAGCTAATTTTTAACAATGAAAGTCTAAAACATATTACAGATGATCATGAATTTAGAACAAAAATTATATTGTGAAATAGTACAAATCTTAGTTCATGAAACATTTACTACACGTTTACATGCCTAACGAATGGGATACAATTGAAAATGATACAATATTGAGTAGGACTGGTTATTAAACCAATAAACTTCATGAAGACACCATAAGTCAAAATTGTAAGTGATAAATAGTGTAATATTCCAATATATTTTAAGTATGCATGGATAACGTGAGAATTAAGTATGTGAAAGAATGTTGGTGTATTTTAAGCCTAAATACAGCTTATTAGATAGTTGGGCACAAAAGCTGTTCTAAAGCTTTGCTTGAAAAAGAATAAATGCGTCAATGCTTGATTGTGTAAAGTCGAATAAATATGGAAAGAAAAGACTAGACCGTCATTAAAGGATCGCCTGGAAGTCAGGGCAGAACAGGAGTGATTGACCCCTTGTCTGCTTTGACCTGTTCTGTTTAAATTATAATTACTTTCTGTAGTCTAATACGTTCATAATAATACGGAATAAGTATTTATATTTATCCTTATAATATATAGCTTCTCTGTGGATAAAGGCTTCTCTCTATATGCATCGTAATCACGGTGTCACTCATTCACTGCCATTGTCATTACCATTTTTATTCTTACTTCTTACCTCCTACTAATACTTAAGTGTAGCTACGGACTTATCTAACAAACTTGTAATGGTTCAATTGGCTGAAATATTTATATTCTATTTAAAGCAGTGTGCCTGTGTATTCATGCAAATCCTAGTGTCACAAATAACAAAAATTGAAACGCATTACATTACAAACACCTTCGACAACAAAAAGTTAATGCGTAGCGTAGCTGTAAGAGGAGACTTATTGTCAATAGGTAGACGCTTACCTTTACCTATCCCCATTATAACAACATGGTCACTCTATTGTCCTGTGGAAGTCATCGTCGATGATACTTATATTATTACAGCAGCATAATAGTACCTAATTTACATATGAACTATTTATACAACGCTGTAATAGTGTTTTCCACTGTTCCCTCTAATTTTATATATTTACAAAGACCTTTACAATATTCTTAATAACTTATTCCCTTTCACATCTACTGAAACTCGGAAACAACATGAACCATTTTATTATTACAATGTTACATTATTTTGTTTGTGACTTATATAGCATCGCATTATGACTCTCTTATCATTACTGTCCAAATGTCTGATTTTCTTAGAAATGAAGACCCGAGCATGCACGTTAAAAAGTGTATGTAACGATGTGCTCAAGAAATAAACATACCTTGTTCAATACATATACAGTACAAGTTAATTGTTGTAAGCGTTACTGAACGTGATACTTTCAAATACTTGTGTAATTATACATAATATCTTCCAACAACTTACCTAACTTTTATAACATGAGCGTACCAAACTAATATGAATAACGCAATACCTTACAATTGCAAATTACTCCGTCTGTTGGGTAAAGTTACACTATACCGACACCAACTGTTACTACAAGCGAAGGAATGAATGCATTGCATAATATGATCTTAATCTGCTTTATCAGCCTTATTTACGTAATGGTAGTTCATGGACATTTTTAAAGTTTAAGGCTTGGTTTTGGACAATAACCTTTAAAAACTGACAAGAACCAATGCTAAGAGTATTGTTTGAGACAGCTACATTATGATCGAGTTAGGAAGTCAAATTGAAAGCATGGCTTTACAAAAAACTGTGAAAGCGATCTCTATACTTAAATGCAAATTATCAGATGTAATAATAATTCCTCCACTGAGAGTTTTGTATGCTTCAACAGAGATTTACAGTGTTAAAGACATCTCTGCAATGGTCTAAAATATATATATCTTTTTATAATAATTTGTATTTGTAATATGTATTTGCGCAGTATGCAAAAATTATAGCACATCTAAAAGTAGTATATGTATGGAATAGACTTGTCAATGCAACAGCTAACTGTGACTAATTGCTTTCAAACAGACTGGGAAATCAATATTTAAAGTAGAAAGTAAAGTGAGGATTTTTACAGTGGTAAATGATTTTAGTTTTCTCAAACAAATGTTTCAAAACCATGAAATAAGTGATGTTCGTAAACTTAGGGGAAAAACAGTTATACAGAAATTCAGTCGGCTTGTCTGCATTGTCAAGTATTCAAAGAAAGTATATTATGAAGTTCATGGCTCAATTAGTAAACCTGTCAATTCACTAGATACTTATAACTAAACTAGTAAGACAAATACTGTACCTTTAGTAGCTGTGAGACTATTTAATTTTGTGTTGACTTCCAAAGGTAGTCTCAAGTCTCAGCTCTTAATATTGTACTTTCTCGATCCGTGGCATATTGCAATAGTTCGGGTCAGCTAGTCATGGAACTCACAGTTGAAACGTGGTGGTGGTAGCTGTACTGAAATCTTTATGTTGAATTGGATACAGTTTTTATACGTGTTATTACGACTGTGACTGTCTGTATAAATGGATTCTTTGAATATAATTTTGTAATAAGTAGATATTACCGATTTGATTAAATAAATAATATTATGTTGAAGACCAACGGGTGTGTTACAATCATTTCCATTTCTTTTCCTTTCTTCTTAGTAGATTGCGTGTATGTTTTACGGAGAATAGAAAGCTAAGCGAATCATTGAATGTATCTAAAAGCGGATATGTAATAGATGTACATATCTTAGATGAAGAAACATTAGATTAGAACATAATTTTGCTTAGACTGCTTGTAGCCAGCATAAATATGTAAGAGATTGTTCTTGGAAGAACAATTTCGGAGTTCCTTAAACTTCAGAAAAACAAATGTGTCCCTAATCTAATATCATCGGATTTGCATAATTTATAAATGCGAATTATTTTGATAAGTATCAAGACGTTTCCAATGAAAGTCTATTGTCTAAAGCGACACGGTACTTCTCAATATGTAAAACAAATTCAAATGTCATAGGTATTAAGGATGTCATCAAACTTATCTGTGAAACACAATGACAAAATAAATTATTTATTTTGCTTTTAAATGTGTATCCGCGTCCATTACGTATACATTATGTATCTTCTTCGGCAATTTCTACATAACCAAGAACTTGGGAACTGTTGACACGTGAGGAAAATCTTGACTAATAAAAAATTATGCACACCTGCAGAAAGATAATGTATATCGATTAAAAACACCACATTATAATTTACATACTGCCATAGAAGCTTTCCTAACGCATACATTCTAACTAACGTTACTAACTCCTAGTACTTCACAAAAGTTTCGCAGAATCATAAAACATACGAAACCTTAAGGGTTATTAAACCAAGTTGATGTGCTTTCAAATGCGTTTCATTTACACATATGCAGACTAATACCTACGTACGTACGAAACTGAACACCAAAAACTGAATTTCAAGAGTATGCTTGTCCTGGAACTGCTTTAACACAAGTTAATATCAAAGGAAGAAAAGCAAAAATTTCATCAGTAGCACAAAAAGCTCTCCAACAAGTTTCCTCAAGAATCCTTTAAAACTCCTATGGAATTTCTAGTTATTTTTATTAATTCATTATTAAGTACATAGGGAAAGTTTAACACTTTTATTGTTGTCCCAGTTTAATACAACGTTAAAAATATATTATGCTGTTTTATGTTTCATAATAATATTGCACTTCTGACTTCATGATAATACACTTCTCATTCCTGAAAATGAAAGTAAAAATACTTACCTTTTAGCCAAATAAATTTATTAAAAACTAAAACAAACTAAAATTCAAATTTGGCTGGCATTTTCGGACGTTTTACTCCACTTTACATAATAAAATTGGGTAATCCCCATAAAAAAAGTACCGGAGAACTGGCAGGAATCGAACCTCTAACTTCCGACAGGGAGTCAGACGCGTTAACCACTAAGCCAAGCTAAAAATCGCGCCAGCGTGGCTTAGTGGTAAAAGCGCCTGACTCCAAGAATGGAAATTGGGGGTTCGATTCCTGTTCAACTACAAATCTAATTTAAATGCAACTTTTTTCATTTCTGCTTTTTTCGGCCCAAATTAAATTCAGTGATGTTAAGGACCTTCTAAAACTTAAAAAAGATCTGAATACAAATTTTCGAATTAATTTGTTAAACAACTTTAAAACGCGATTTCCTATTTTACTGTCATTTTATCTGAATAATTTCAGATAATTGGCATCGTAAGCAGTTTGTATCTTCCAAATTGCATTTATAATGACACATTATCATAAAAGACTTCTCTATGCCTTGTTACAATGGATGAAATGGGTTAATAAAAGTACAACTTACCAGTAATGATGAATTATCGCACAACACTTTAGCATTTTTCATGCACATTTTTGAAAACACTTAACTCAGAGCAGTGTGGAACAACAAAGCAATTTTTCCTTCATGACACAAGAGCAAAACAACTGTCAATCTGCCATTGCAATGATTATATTTTGAAATTTACATATAGAAAGGAAGGAAAAAAACAGAGCGGGTGAAGGGAATAATGAAAATGAACAGTAGATTTGAATTTTGGATTTTATGTTTTAGATATAGAAAACTTAGTCACTGCTGCACAACAAGTGAACTAAAGCAACGTACTTGTACTTACATAGGAAAAAGTTGGAGAAAGTAAGTAGTAAAGGGATTTCATAATTGTCAACTGGCCATCAGCTCCAAACTCGGCATTTTCGGCGCCCTATGTACATATTAGTAGCACTAGCACAGTATATTATATAACTGTATATACAAAACCATAGTTTAAAAATTTTGGTTATTTTTAGTTAGTCAGTTAGTCTATAGAATAAAAAAATAACATTGCTATTTATATTCATATCATTTATATCATAATATTCAATTTTTATTATTATAGTATACAGTCATGCAAATTACAACATGCACCGCAATAAATTGGCAGAAATGCTTAGATAGCTCTCCTAGTATTACAGATCCGAGCAAAACTGTAAACTACCTAAGAATGAGATAGAATATAGAAACTGCCTACTCAAAAATAATTTTGCTGTCCATACTCTGTTTACCAAATTATTTTTGTGCATTTGGCCAGACTCAAGGAGTGCGAATGAATGAGTCATTTTTCTGTGTAAATATATACGTAATTTATTATATATCTGGAGATCTATATTGTGCTACAGTTACTTTGAGGTAATATAATTAGAATTAGGAAGAACACTGCTATATGGTACAATTATTGGTAGAAATATTCAGCGAGAAACAATTAGCTATATCATGTATATCTGGCTGAAATAAACTAAGACGATAATTACATTATGAATGGGGGAGGAATTGTTGAATAGGGTCTAATACAGATCTCAACCATAGAACTGTAACAGATTGTTCGATTTTGGACTAGGTACTAAAAGTAGGATGCTATAATATAATAAACATTGTCTTTCAATCACACATGACCAATGTAGGCTTACGAACGTAGGGACGTTGCTCTTTGGTGGTCATGGTTAAAGTACAGAGAACATGGATGAGCATGATTATGATTTGCATAGAAAAGTTAGGCCTATAGGAAATGGAAGCCAGAACTAAAGAATAAAGGGAGTTCCAGGAGCAGCATCTATTTTTGTCCAGACTACCAATTGCCATAAGCGCTATAGAATAGAGGAACAATACTGTTATTTGCTCTTGCATTTGAGGATGCTTAGAAAGATACAAATGACAACTGACAATCGTGCAGAAATGATGAAATTGACATCTTTGGCATATGCACGGACATAAGTATATTCTTTTGTTTACCTCATATAAGAGTAGCCGACTGCACACGGCGTTTATTTCATCGTTTCCTCTCACACACTCACCTTATGTGTAAAGAGAATCATTCAGGAATAAATGTAAATATCAGTATCTATTCTATACAGAATTGAAAATAAATGTCAAAATCTTTGATTGTGAGAAGTCCTCGGATTTATACCTCTTATTGTCATCTTCCTTTAAGTCTAGGAAATGCAGCTATACAAAAAGTTATTAACCCTTACTTTCAATATATAAACTGAGACATCAAGAAGGACTAATATTATAAATGTTGTCATTATGAATTGAAAGATTTCCTGGTAAGCTCTCTGTCCATTCCCGATTGAGATGTAAGGGTGAAGGAAGAACGAGTGTGAGTGTGTATAGGTTTAAATATAATTATTCTTACATGTCATAAATAACTATAACTAAAATGAACATGACTAACCGCCGCCATGTGTGTTTAGCCCTTAAGTAGTAAGGGCTGCCTTACTATAGCCACTCTCTGCCATTTTAGTGTACTAGAACTATAATATGCCGACAATAGTGGTTCTTATGCTAATACTACTACAATATGGAGTGAACTGTGAATCCTATGTGAGCTGACAGCAGTGTTTGTACATGATATAGAAATGTGAGTTATGTGGGTGGGTAATATTACGATTCAATGTATATTTCATAATTTATTGTAAAAGTTGCAGCTATATCTGTAGATAATCATTAGCTATTCATAAAGTTATGCAGATGCATACTATTTCAGTTACATATACGTTTAGTTTACAGTTGACGTACATAATAGTGTTGCTAGTAAAATCCATGAATATTCAAAGTTTCAATGCTAAGAAAATGTGAAGGCACACACCACTGGACATGACTACTATTAGCACAATATTAGAATTGACAACAATCGATAGCATAGAAGAGTGTTATAGATTGCATTGTGTGGACTCAAACGAAATACAAATTCAGCTCTCTACGACAAACTACACTAATCTGGGATCCTTTTGGAAAAAGAAGACAGGAGGCATACGACCTAGCACTGCTTTGCCACACAAAAGCCAGCCTTTGAATTTTGGTTAATGTCCACTTCTGGTTGAGTTGAGTAAACCCTTCCGTATCTAAATTTGGATCTGTCAAAGTGCCACGCAGAAAGACCCCTTTGGATGGAGGCAATGCAGCCGACGAAATGTCTGGGTACCTGATGTAATCCTCTTAACTGTCTATGCTGGTGGTTGATCAACTC
>JAAAYG020021403.1:0-18488 GCA_009936455.2 Tomocerus minor
CTAATTTTGATAGGCAAAAAGGCAAGCAAAAAGGCAATAGGGCAAAAAGTCAAAAGGCTGCCCTTTTCATGCCCTGTGCAATACTTTAACTGAAATTAATATTTAATAAACGCATTTTTTCCGAAATGTGATATTGGACATATGAATGAAGCATATTGAGCAGAGAGCAATGCAGTATTATTGAGCTGTGTAAATTCGGTTTTTCGAAAAACATGACTGACGGAATAACTCTCTCATTTATGAAATCATCATCTGAAGATTCCCAACAGAGATGATGCCTGTAGTGAAAAACCTCTGTTCTGCGGCTCCTCCTTCCTACTTAAAGCTATTTAATAATAAATTAAGTCTGATTGTATGCAACTTGTCTTAGTAATTGCCATTAACCTTGTCAGTTGCGTATTGATAGTTGACATTTCAGTACAAGATGTTATAGCAGATAGAAACGAAAGGTCACATGTCAACTGTCACTGCATATATAAAATTTGTACCCCTAGGTTTGAAAACAAGGCAAATCAGCGACTTGTCTTCAGCTTCGGATTATTCAAGCAGCCAGCAAACCCAATCTGGAAGAAGGATTTTGAAGTCCGGGGCTAACGTTAAAAGCACGGACAAAGCTGCGTCAAATACAAACCCAGGACAGGATGCGAAGAAAAGACAGAGCGCTGTCTCTTCCAATAATCCAGGTAAGCATTTACTTTAATTGCTGTTGCAAGGCCAGGGCTCCGAACGAAGCACTTAACTTCAGAGTAGTGCCAATCTTGTGTTGCGGGCAAATACCTAGGATGTATTCTGTGCAAAATAGCTCGTGAACAAACACCAAACGTTTTCCTCTTCGTGCTGTCCTTTACAAAATGGAATTTCTTACTTGGGATTTTAAATTTTTTATTAGACGCATTTGGGATCTACCATTTCAGACCCCATTAAATATTTATATATTTTTATTTTATTTCTAGATATTACATTTAACAATTTTATAGTATCTTATAGTCCCAAGATATTAAGAGTTCGCTAAAATGCTTGCGAGCAGTCCAAGATGAATGAAAATGGAGTTAAGTGTTGAGTGTGAAAAAGCCTTGTCAAATTGTCTTTTAGCTATTAGGATTAGGGAGTGGGAAGCCTTTGGTTCCAAATTCGACATCCACAGTTCCTCTGCTCAGCATACTTTGCAATTTTTATTGTGTACTATTTTAGTGTGAGAGAGAAACGCTTTTATTGAAAAGTTTCTGCCACATAATAGCGGTAGCCAATAGACTCAGAATAGCAAATGTAATGTGTAACAAGAACAAAATAATTATAACAATAGTGCTAATATTATTATAAGAATTACAAGCACATTTTTTGGAGTATAATTAGTATTCTACTCAATAGTTTAAGTCCCACAAATGACACAACCATGTCCACTAACATACATACATGATGAGCATAGAAACTGTGGACGTGGAATTTGGGAGCAAAAGCTTCCCATTTCCTACGCCTAATAGCTGTAATATTTCTTACTAAAATGCGGCCATGACACTTCCAAAACCTTTACCATGGAAAGGTATAGCAACTTTTCTGTATTTTTCACATCTCTCTGTTCTAGACACAATCCTATACCCTTCTACACTATTGTAGAAGTTCAGTAGCTTAGTAGTGTGGGCATACGCGTGTAAAAGCGGTCTAATTTTCAATTCCTACCCGAATTGTCTCCTTCCCCATGTCTAGAAACTCGAAATATCTTCCTATTGTAAAATACGAATTTCAAAATGTTTACAAGATTTTAAATTTCTGTTTTCAGGTATCAGAAACTCAGAATTATCTGCGAATTCAGCGACCAGAACAAGTATGAGACCTACTAATATTGCAAAGTCAAATGCATCTATGAAACCACTACGAGGTGAGTAAAAGTTTACATTTTTACGTTCGTTGAATATCCATACTCATGCGTAGCATGTACCTGTAACATTGTACATGTAATTCATTTAGCATGAGCTATAGCATTTTTGCAAGACAAGTCTTACTAAACAAAGTCTCACATTGCTAGTGAATGCAGCAGAGTATTTCGGATTCATTTGTTGGTCACTGTTAGGCTAAGGCAGCAGTATCGGATTTTTAAAAGGGCCTGCTAAGAGATAGGTCAATAAGTTTTATAAGATGTTTGACTTGAGACTTGTTTTTTACAGAGTTGTGTCGATTGACTTTAGGTTTGCACGCTTGACTTTCTTTACTCGTTGAGGCTATGCAAAAGGTAGACATGGTTAGCTGTAGGTTAGCTTTCGTTATTCTGCATGTGTTTTAGCACATAATAGCCATAAGAGGAGGAATGGCCTCAAGTCATAACTGTAAGCTACAGTTATCTTATGCTGAAGAGAAATCGTCAATTTCTGTAGTCTGTGAAAACATTTACTGTTCTTTACGTCTACAGAATCTGTTTGGTTATTTTCAGTCCCGATCTATGTTCAAAATGTTGTGCTTTCGAAGAAATAGGGATCGAAAATATAAAAATAGGCTTCTCTCCTCATCGTCCGTTGACGAGAGCCCTTTAGTGAGAAAAAGTGATTCGACTTTTAAGTGCAATTTTGACTTCTATGATTTCAAAAAGAGTCATAATCAAACAGACTCGGAAACAGAGTTTGCTTTTAAAAGTGTTTTCGGTATCGATTTAGTGGATTTAGAACCGGAGAGAATTGCAATATTCACATCACACAGTGATGAAGGCAAGTTTTCAAACTTTACTAAAATCATTGGAAGGCCATGAAAAACATAAATTAAAGATATTCAAGAGACTTTCTGCTTATTTTAGTTTCTATTAACTAGATAGCATTATAATCATATTTCACTCTCAATCAGTCTCAAATTGGACTAAACAGCTCCTGTTTGTTACCCTAAGTGGTAACAACCTGACAGCAGCACATGCTGACAAGGAAGGACTCCAAAGAGGGAAGCACTCCTAAAGGTGGAATCATTCCTAATGACATCAACTCTTATGACATTGCATTCACTGCTGCGGTAGTGCTCTCAATTTATGGCAATGCAATCCAAATGCAAAACAAATGCACTTCAAATGTTCTTTATTTACATTTTAAATAACTACTCCAGAAGTATGTGTCAAAAATATAATTTTGTATGAAGGTAATGTCATGTAAATCTATCATAGTCGTATACTTGGTCTTCTGTTTTAATTTTCAATGCCTTCACTCATACTATAATATAAGGCCAAGCATAAGATTATTTTATAGATTTACATGACCTGCATACATAATTGTATTATTGGAGCATACTTATGGAGTAGTTATGTAAAATGTAAATAAATAAATATCTGAATTGTATTTTCTGTACTGCATTTGAATTCCATTGCCCTCCAGTGCAGTAGTGAATGAAATGTCAGGAGAGTTGATGCTATTAGGAATGCTTCCACCTTTAGGAGTGCTTCCCGCTTTTGAACTAAGTTCCGTCGTCGGAGTAAAGTCTGCCTTTGGAGTCCTTCCCTCTTTAGTGTAAATCCTTTTAGGAGTAATTCTAAATGTCTGGAGTCTTAGTCGTCTTCACAATTAGGTATTTGTACTGCAACAAACGTGATGCCATCTTGTCCATAGTTATTTCTCCAGCGAGCTGACCTGTTACAACTTTTGGTTGGTTTCGTCTTTTTAGGATGCCGGCCGATTGGATTTTATGCTATTTTAGTTCCCACTGGTCAGTTAGAATCATTTTGTAGTCAGCCTACATTCAATTAGACTAGGTTTAGGCTACATTCTTATCGCTGCTTCAAATGATGCCTAAACGGTAAGATGTTATAATTATGGCAGCTAATGTTCAAATTTTGATTGAATTTCAGATCGAAACCGTGTTAATGAAGCTCCGTTGCTTGAGAAACAGAATCGGGATGATAATTGTATTATTAATAGAAGTCCTCTTATCAGCCAATCTGTACAGACAGAAGATGATTGGATGCCTGTCCCACAAAAAAATGAAGTAGATCGAGCATACGAAGAAGCTATATTAGTCGAGAAAAACAGAGCTATAGAAGCACTTGCTATCTGTGTCAATCATTTTCACCAACAGGTAATAATTAGTATTTCTTACATCATGTTGCCAAAACATTGTTAAAATTTACTAATTGTGTTGCTTTTTAGTATCTAAATGTCATCGAGAGGGATAGAATTTCTAGTCGAAAGAACAAGGATCTTTTGGGCAAGTTTCGTTAAATATTAAATTGTAATTTTAGTGCACATTTATATGGAGCATTTTCACATTTGTAATGTATTTGCAGATCAACAAGACAACCAGCGTTTAATATTAGAAGAAAAAATTAAATCTGAAAACGAAGAATGGGAAAAGAAATTAGCGCTGCTGCTTGAGGAGAATGGGAATCAGATACAAGCCATTAGTAATTCATGCTCCGAAGAAAAGGAAACCCGTAAATACAGCCATTTTAATATTTGAAAGAAATAATTAAACTTCCGTTGCGTTGGTGTTGTAAACATTTGTGTTTATTCTACAGTAAAATCTGAATATGAGGAAAGATTGCAGACTATTCGACAGGAAAAGGAACTGCAAATCGGAGAACTGAAACAAGGTCATCAATGTGAAATAGAAAAATTGATTTCTGAAAATCGTTTGAAGCTTGAAGAATACAAAAGAAAGGTGGCCAACTTTATTTTTAATTCGTGGCGTAAAACAAAGACTATTTTGTAGCATTTCTTAATGAATGATAATAATCTCCGTGAATGCAATTAAAACTTATTTTCAGAGTCCCAACGACATTCTGTTTGAAGAAATTCGCAGTTTGCAAGTTGTCGTAGATATGAGGCAGGAGGAAATCCGAAAATTAAAAGACGATCTATTTTGTCATTCGGAAGTGAAAAATGATCTGCTGTTGGTGAAGGAACAAAACAAAAGTTTATTGGCGAAAGTCGAAGACCTCGAGGCTCAAATGTTAAAATTAAAATCGGAGAAACGACAATTCACTGAAAAGTGCATCGCTCTAGAATCTAATTTCTCTCAGCTGGAGAATGAAAATTCGCGTCTTAGTCAGCTGAATGAAGAATTTTCTTGGCGCTTACAATTTCTGAGAACAGACGGTAAGGGGAAATGTGTGAGAATGTATTTTATGGGATTAATAAATGCTAATTTGTGTTGCAGAACGAGTAAGTCAAATAATGAGTAGATCTGCCTCTGAATTGATAACCACTGGTGGTGCTGAGTAAGTTCATCTTTATAACTGATAATAAGAAAAACTGCATATTATTTTTATTTGTGCATAAATTGAGTATAATGATATTGTGAACAACAATATTTATATTTTTATGTAGCCTAGATCTGAAAACCGGTGCAAATACGCTGCGGGAATTATCGGGAATTCGCCATTCCAATATCGAAACGATTATGAAGGGACCGCAATGTAAATAAATAATTGTTAATTCCATGCTATGATTATATTAGCAATTGTATTTTATGAAATTCTACGAAATTTTACTTGGCTGTATCCTCATATGGATTTACAGACCAGTCGACTCCGAATGCGGGATTTCTCCACTTTAACAATAAAAAGAAGGGACTTGGATATTTGGGAGACGAGGCGAGGACGCTAAGTATTTGCAAGTCCCTGGATGAAGCGGACCTGAGAAACACACTGACTGGCTTTCGCAATCGATGTGAAATTCGTGATAAATTGGTTAGTGAACCGTCGCATGTAACTTCTGGGGAAAATCCGTCTGGTGCAGTTCTGGGAAATGAGCGCTCAGGAAATTCAGTGTCAGCTGATCATAAATAATAATAATAATAATAATTGCCTGTGATATGACGTTTATTAAATAAGTATATTACCACATGCTTGCTATATTGTTCCCAAGAAACTATATTCATTTCATTAAGAAGAGTTAATTTGTGAAATCGCGAAATCAACTTATACTGATCAAGTCAATATAATTAAAGTAATAAAAGTATCAAGTTTATTCAATGTCGAATCGTCCCCGCCTATCCGTTCACATCTATTTATATGTTAAATACTTTTTAGGAGACTCATACATTTTGAGCCACGGAAGGATAGGATAGATAATAATGAGGCATTGGCTTACATACTTTTTTACATCGTAAATCCAAAGTCATAACCAAACTTTTATGTCACTTTTTTAAAAACCATAGTTTTAGGGATATTTTCGTTTCCATTAGTGCATTTTATAAAAACAGTACTGCCGGATCATAACCTTTCTATTACAATATAATATGGTAATAGCTATTAATTTTATCAGGAATACCTTAATTGCTAATTAAAACTTCCCGTTGTGCATTTTTGACGGTCTATTTTATTTCCGTCTCATTACAAAGTTAGCACACCTATATAGGTAGATTTCATAAACATATCTTAAACCTTAACATCTGCAATGAAAAAACAGAAGAAGCCTATAATAATACTTCATCGTTAATTTCTCATAATTGTCAGCATGCATTGGTAGGACTTATATTGAAGTGGATTACACTGGTATAACTCAAGGGATTTAAAATTTGCATTGCCATTACTCAATGAAATAAATACGTACATGTACAACATGTGAGATAGATAGTAGACATTTAATTAATATATGGTTTAAAGATTTAGTGTACAATCCCGATGCTATAGTTATGTTAATATTCTGGGCCGAGTATGTAATTTAAGAAAGAATTTATTGTTCAACATGCATTCTGTCTCTTTATTAACACTGGTCACAGCAGCAAAGACTATGAAAATATAAATGAGGATTTAGTTGATCTCCGACATCTCATTGCATCAATACAGTTTTCCGCAGCATAAGAATTTAGTTTGTGTTTTGTTATTGACCTGGCATTTCCAAATCCACTCAAGTATCTTCAAAACATTATGTAAAACATGCCCTTTTCTTGGAGGAAGAAGCAGGCAGCACCGATAAGCCCGTTATCAATCTCGAAGGTAAGACAATCAGTTTAGTTTGTAAATCTGCAAAGGAGGCCTTAAGGATCACAAGAAAAATTGTCAAATCCTATCTCCTTTTTTGAGCGTGTTTATCGGACACCTGAATAGCAAAAAATGTTCACAAAATCACCATCTACAATTTTGTTCTGTGCAATTTTGCTTTTATACTTTGTTCGGAAGTTTGCGAATTTTGAAAGAGATTGTTTCTCTCATGAAACAAAATTTTAGATAGCGATTTTGTGAACATTTTGTGCTATTCAAATTTTCCATAAAAACGATCAAAAAAGGAGATAGGATTGGAAAACATTCTCAAACGAAGCTAAGTTATAGGCTGGGTCAGGAGTGTGATATCCTTAAATCGAAAAATATCTCAAGATATTCATATAACAATTGTCATATTATAGACTGTTTAAAAACGTAATAATTCGCGTTACCATGCATTAGGTACTCTAGCAGGGAACAAAAAAGCAACTAATTTTTTAGAAAGAATTAAAAAAGAAACTACTTTTTTTAGAAAAAATTAAAAAAGCAACATTTAAAAAAAAACAATCCTTTTTTTTGCTTTTTGCTAATTTTCTGATGGACAATGTGAAAGGAACCGAGTAAAGTTACTAATCGGACAGTTATATCTTACGCTTAAGAGACAAAAAATGTAGCGGAAATCTATTAAGTACTAATGTTTGCCACATGCTCTTCAAGATGACAGACTTCATTTATTTTTAAATGCATATTTATTGCAATTCAAAAACGTAAATGTACAAAACGGTAGTTGTTTTTACAATTTGTATCTGGCTTTTTTCAAAAAAGCAGATTAGCAAAAAGCAATTTTCCGTTTTGTTCCCTGTACTCTAGGTAGATACTGATATTTTATTACATTCGTGTCCTTTATTATCCATTCGTATGTTAAATTAGGGTGAATGTAATTTTGGAAATGATGATTATTAAATTTCGTAATTCAGTTCTTGCACTGGAACAATGGAATAAAAACATGACATAGAATCATTATCGTTCCTCTGACGTTGGTTGGAGAATAGAGATGCTAATTCCCATTTTAAGCCACTTACAATTTTGACCAATTTTAAATTAGTTGTTTTTTAAAATTCTATTTAATTCTAATTAATTGTTATATATTTGATGAATGAAAATGGCATTACTAGATTCTATCAAAAGTTTTGATAAACTTGTCGACGAAAGAGCTGAACAAATGCCGTCTAGTGGACTCGAACTGGAACAACGCAGTGTGCTCACTGTTACGTAAGACCCGGGTGATTGAGTTCAGCAGTGTGAAATCCCTTTTTTCATACGTGACTCACTATCAGCGGACAAAAGATTTTCCGCACTCATCCTACGAGTTTAGCTACTGCACCCTGAGGGAGCTGAAGGCAGAGCAGAGGCACCCGGAGGCTTTGGACACATTCTTCAGGATCTTTGGTCCCCACACGACGTTTCTTCATTTGAGTTTAGAGCGAGAATACTTTGGGGTTGTGTCTCTCAGGAATGTCCTGGAAAACAACGTGCCGAATCTGGTGAATCTGGATTTGACATTTAGCGGGGTGTTTGGGGAAGGGCTGGGCTTTGACGCCAAACCATTCGAGCTGAAGCATCTTCGGAATTTAACGGTGGACATTCTGTCTTATGAATCATCCGTCAAAAACGTCGAACTTGTAATCCGGGATATTCTAAAAGCTGCTCCAAATTTAAGGCGATTATCTTCGGAGGATTTGGCGAGACAAACAAGTCCAATTTTAGCTGAGATTCTGACGCACAGTCTTCTGTCTGTACCGCCCCTTACACTGAATCACGTTACACATTTGGAATTTATGGCCCCCTTGGATAATGAGCGACTGTCGGCCCTTCTCAAGAGCTCGTTCCCCCTGGAAGTGGCATTCATCGAATTAAAATCAAATGTGGACAATGAGATCCTCCAGCAGTTTCTTATCAACTTCTGCAAAACGCTCAAGAAATTGCACTTGGAATTTCCGCAAGATGACTTGAAAATTCATTCCTTCAGATGCGTCGTGCCAATGAAAGTCCTGCATTTCCTTTCCCTGACCAATTTTCATGGATCACTTGACCTGCTGGGGAATTTGCCAGAACTTCATACCCTGGAGCTGAGGAAGAGCGACTTGGCCCAAATTATTCCTCATCAGAACTTCCCTACTACTTTAACGGCCCTAGACCTTGACGCGTGTCGGGGCTCTCTTAACACTTTCGTCATGAAGAAAGTTGAAGAATGCTTTGCTACTTTGACGAAGCTCCATTTGACCGAAGCCAGTAACGAAATACTTAGGGCTGTATACGAAGGACTGCCAGCTTTAGAGGACTTGGATATCAAGGGCGACGGCATCACCGACGAAGGCATTAGCGGCATTCCTGACAAGATTTCCAAACAACTTACCGACGCCGAGAGTTTTGCTGGCTTTGCTAAATACGCCAACTACTTCCGACAATTCCTGTACATTGGAAATCTACGAAGTAAGTGCGGCTATTAAATTATCACTCCTTATTGCTTAAACAGAAAATATTCATATTTTTCCCGCAATTAGTCAATGAAGATTCACTTCACAATTTCAGTAATTGAGTGCCAACTAGCATTTCAGTCCTTTACAGTTCACTCATTTAATTCACTCGTTCAGCTTTAGGCTAAAGTAATATCAAAATGGGTTTAACTTTAAACCCATTGCATTTCTTTCATCTTTTAATCATGATATGAGCATGCCCCAACTATAAAAGTTATAAAAATTTAATATGTCCACTTGTAATGAAAATTATAAACAGTTTCTAATATTTTTGTTAAGACTTACATGCGCTGAACCTGGAGTCGAATTCCATTACAAATGTTGCTGTTGTATTCGGATTAATGCAATGTGAACATCTGCGTAAGCTACGATTGGCATCTTTTCTAGGCGTAAGTACCAACGTATTTTGGCTGATTCTGCTTTCCTCCAGTCTCATAACCTCCAGAAAAGATTTATAGTCAGAGAACTGACGGCTTACTGAGGTTAAAGTTCAAACAACTTAAAACACAAAGCAAAAACTATTATACTTTGATTTCGCAAAGTAGGCAATTGCAAAAGAGATGAAGTGGCAACCAGAATCGTTTAACGCATTACACCATTACTAGGGTATCCAGTACCGCCCAAAATCCCCAATCCCGGGATTTCCGGTACTAGTCCCGATACCAGTACCGAAACACTAGTGCCCTTATAAACTGTAGTTTAATACAATTGATAACCCCCATTTTTGCTATTTTTAGTTTTCTACTGAAAAATAAATTGCTAATAAAAATGATGAGCATTAAATAATAATGAAAATGAGGATTAATTAAAGTTTTATTATCGTAAACCCTATTATTCATTGGTAATTATTAATAATATTAATAGCTTTTTGTTTTGCGGGCCAATAATGCCCCTTATCAAACAAATTGAGCCTCTGACACATGAAAAAGGGACAGCATTTTAGAACAAGTAATTTTTGCTACTGAATGCGAAAGCTAAAATTTGTACAAATGCAAAAAGTTTGTAACACAAATTACCATTTTGTGTCTCACAAACACAATTGTAACTAAATTGAGTTACCTGCCATATTGCAGTAGATTCAGATTATTCTTATAATCCGACATTTTTGGCAATTACATTATACTTGGGCTTCTAAGTTATTACTTTGCTTATAATTCCTTCTTTTATCGGAATTAAGTTTCAAGACTGTAAAAGATCCAATGATAAGTATTTACTTGCCTACATGTATCTTATTAGTAGCATCGGTACTTTTACACAAGCATACTCTGGATATGCATATGTACTTCCCACATTCTATCTTTAACACACAGCATCAACCCATGAGGAATTGAACCTTTCCCGAACAATTACAAACAAAGTAAACCTACACAATAATATTTCCCATCTACTTTCAGCCTGTCAGCGATAATCAGTTCCATGACGAACCAATACGCTCTTGTAAGTCATTTTAGAGCCATAGGGATATTGGCAGCATATTTCGTCCTTTATTTTCATTAACCCGTGGAGGTAGAAGAGGATTGCAATTTTGGATTAGAAAGCTCGTTAAGCTGCCATCACCAACCTTATGACAGTCTGTACTCTTTCAACTATCGTTCTCTCGCATAAAACACTCCAATTTTAATCTGCGTTATGTAGCGGAAACAATTTTAAGCTGTAGATATAACATAGTCAAGCGAGTTAGTATTTCTTAGTTCATTATTGTAGGAATTAGCATCAGTTTTTGGCAATAAACCCCAAATATGGTGGCTTGAGCCCTCCCTGAGTACGTTTCTAGTCCTAAGGGTGTCCTCACTTGTACCTGTACCAATATCATTGTAATTTGGCCTTTAGTTGACTTTGTGTCGTTTGCTATGCTGAATTTTTATATTATCCTTATATCTGCATTCTGATCCAGACCGTCCATCGGTCATTATCATTATCACTTTCATGTATTAATTCCTATATAAATCCCGTCGTTATAATAATAATGGTTTTATAATTGCTGTCTAAAGCCTAAAGGATAGCCTGCAAGGTTCTATTGGAAATTGGAATTTTTCACGTTCACATTGAAAAGAGACATTTTTTCCAATTGTATCTCCTTTTTATGAGTGAGTTATAATCTGAAGCGTACAAACTGTTCACAAAGCAAAGTCAGTATCTATGATTTGCTTTCGTCGAATTTTGATATTGTACTTGTTTCTTACAAGTTATGATTTCCAACAGAGATAGGGTTTCCACTTAATGGAAAGCTTTTCTTAAAAAATTCGTAACATCTAAACGAATTTCGCGTAATATCAAAATTGACGACAGCGAATCATAGATAGAACATTTTGTACGTTTCAATTTTATTCAAGCATCCCCTACAACCTGGTAGGTTTAATGGGGGTACATATTAAAACTTGGTGTACATCTAATATTACCAGGTAATGCTCGATTGCATTTAAAAATGTTAGCTTAAAATTGCAGCTCATTGTCATTCTATGCAGAAAACATGGGAAATATTTATATTATTAAAATACGGTAGGTAGGTGATGCAGCCTAAGCTAGCTCAAGTCTCAAGTTATCTTGATTTCATTTTGAATCGAAAACCAGGACGTAGTTAGAGATTAAAGGGGGCACGGGGACACGTAACACCCCCTTTCCCCACTCTAAATTTTTGGAAATACATTAGAAATTTCCTGAAATCCAAGAAGAAGGCTAAAATTTTTATAAAATGAAAGACAAGAGACAAGTCTGAAAAATATTTTTACGCTTCGCACAAAATATATTTCTTGTCAGTCATTTTACGCCCTTTAGAGAGAAATGAACAAATTTTAACTCATTTTCAGTTTAAAATATCTTTTCGGTGCTTCTATGCAAATTTTACCACTTTTCACCAATGATAACCATAAAATCCGCGTTACATGTATAGTTGCTAAAACGTTTCCGCGCTTCGACCTAAATTCACTGATAAATTTTTGTTTAACATAGCAATATTGCTTTTCGGCACTTTGCGCGAACAGCACTAGTTTTCACTCCGTTTTAGCCTAAGATCGAAAACTTTTTTTGCGCTCTGCAACAAATAAAACAATGTTAAACTTGTGCAAAAATTGTGCCCCTAGATGTAATTCCTGGATAAGTGCCTGCTGATAACTTTATTGTCAAGAAATTTGTTTCGCTTACATTCAGGCTTGTCTTCCACACAGGAGAGAAATACATGACACATGCCACACAGTATTACTACATTTTTATCAATTACATTTACAATAAGTATTCGACATAAGTAGGGAGCACAGTCTTTATACATAACTAAATATACACACGCTCTCAATGAAATCATTACTAACAAATTATATTTCCTTGCATGGGACAAGAAACACAAGGTTTTATTTAATTATCTAAGGAGGATTTAAATTGGAATATTTTAGTTGCTGACCGAAATATCCCTGCAAGCTATTGCAAAACACGAAAATCTTACGTATGCCAACATTTATTTGCCGACTCGGGGTTGGGTTGATTTCAAAAGGTAAAAAGCCATTCAGTGTTCTACCATTTTTCTTCTATTACTACTTTACTATTATCAGGCATATTATATATTTTTTAGATTACGTAAATCCACAGGCGATAAAAGACTACATCTAAAGCTATTTGACTGATTGCTAATCAATGTTGCGTAATCACAGTTTTGTAAATTAGTAAGTGTACAAACTCATTTTTGTAAATGATTTGTGTCTTCGAATTTCAGAACTATCAATTTGGTATTCAGAAAAATCAACATTTTCAAGTTTTCAAAAAGTCATGAATTAAGGATATTGATATTGGAATTTGTTTCGGGCGCCCTTTATTTAGGTGGATATCCCCCTTTCGTCAGATTCTACAAAAATTTAGATGCTGAATGGATCAAGGATTTTGTTTTCGACATTTGGATCCTGATATGGTCCATTAACCCCATCATAAATATTTTTACTTTCATGTTACAATCCGGTCAGGCCATTTAATTACCTTTAAACATTTATCAGTCTTTTTATTCTGAATTTGTAATATAATTTAACTGATAAATAGAGGACATTAAACTTAATCCACTTGTTTACACATCGTTTTATGTTGATAAATACGTTATTATTTTTATGGTTTCTCGAATCAATTAATCCATGCACCCAACACAGTCAAAATATGAAATACAATGAAATGTGGCTTCTTTTTGCTAATACCTTTTTATTTAAGCATCTATAAAACCCAATAACGAATTAAGAAATGGTATATCACCCTACGAGGCAGGATAAGCAAAGTAGTAGTGGAATCATCGGAGATACATTAATATTGCATTCACTAATAGAATAATAGAATGTCAAGCATTAAGCTGTATTTCTCTTTTAGAATATTAATTAGTCTTGACTTGGGCAGTGAAGAAGAGAATGTACAGGACCTATGCCGTAAATTGCAAAAATGGCAAAATAATCACTCCTTGGGTAATTTCTAGCAAAAAAAGAAGTGTGTTGAATTCCAGGGACATAAATTCCAGAAAATTCCTGACTCCGGCCGAACGGAGTACCTAACGTAGAATAACGAGGTTGACCTAACCAAAATCTACCCACTTTTATCTAGCGAACAATTCGGGCCGATTTTCAAAATCTCAATTTGGGAATAAAATTTAGGGTTATATGGAGCAGGAGGAATGTATTGTATATATTTTCATTTTTCTTTTGTCCTTAAAATACAGACACCCAAAATTGTTTCCAAGAGTGTTTCCCAGTTGTTTGGTTATATAAGTTCTGTACGTTAGCTTAAACTTTCGGAGTCAGGATTTTGGGATTTTACATGTAATTGACGTTTACTGCTCCAGCTTTTGCTGGAAGCGGAAAAGCACATGTAGAAACAACGCACTGTGGGAAATAAGCTTGAACAGAACGCAACAACACCAGTAAATACATCGAAGCGCTATACTATTTATGCATAAACTAAATCTTATTTTATTCAGCATGGCAAAAATAGATCAAGGAGGATTTTGGAAAGAATTGACGAGTTTCATATTTTCCCCAAAGTTTAAATGCCTATTAATGTTAATTTTGTTAATTGGGGTAAATATGAAACTCATCAATTGAGTTGGGCTCAGTGGCCCAATGTAAATTTCCTTTGATGCTGCGTGGCCGATGTGCAAAATGTATTAGATCGACCGGTCTGGGCTTGGCTGCATGTTTAAATCTGTCCTTACCTGAAGTTTAAGTCGGTCCCTACCAACTCGGGCAATGTAACTTCGATCAGGTACATTGATCGTATAGGTGAATGGCTGCGCTTGATAATCTCAGGAGCATTGGACGTATATTCCTTATTATTATTATCATCAAAATTCTCCATTCATTAGCCTGTCTTACAGGCAAGGACTCCAAAGGGGGAATTACTCCTAAAGGGTTTAATCCTAAGTAGGGAACGACTCAAAGACAGTCGTTACTCCTACGACGGATATCAACAATACAAATAACTACTCCATAAGTATGAATCAATAATATAATATTTATGTAGGTAGTACTCAGTGTTCGACTAGCCACTGGCTATTGACTTAAATGGTAGTGGCTTAAATGGCCTGGTGGCTGGCTAAAATCTTGGCCACTGGCTAAAATTATTTTATACATTGTATTTGGACATTAATCTATTTGGCCACTTGCCAATTTAGCCGGCTAAAATGGCCTAGTGGCTGTCTAAAATCTTAAAAAGCCGGCTAATATCGAACACCGGTAGTACTACGCCAATATATCATGACTAGGGCCTCCAGAACCGGACCGTATTTTGAGAACCCGGTTTTCGGGTTACCCGTTTTTATGGATTCAGGAACCGGGTTTACCCCGGTTCTTGGAACCAGAAATTATGTGGGCATGTACCACGATTTAAAATTTAAAAAAAAGTTATTGTGGGACACGTAACTAGTGTATAAAAATAGCTGAATATATATTTATGGATCAAATGCAACCAAAAAATACAAATCAACTCATCATTGGATTTATAATGTAATCTTAAAAACAAATTGCGTCTAATGTGTCGTCATTTAAGCTTGAACGTAATTTATTACAAATGTAAGCAGCTAACGAAAAAGCTCGTTCTGACTCGATGATCATCGTTTCGGATTTTCCCAGTTCTCATCCCATTTTGACAGACAAAAGTGGGAAGAAAAAAAAATAGCCATAATTGACGAAATACAGTAGGTAGGTACTTTTAGATATTTTAAAAGCCTATTACATATAACTAGGCACTCTTAATTTTCCTGTTCGTAATGACATTCAAGTTAAAGCACAGTAATTGTAAAAAAACATAATAAGAAATATCAATATTATGTAGATATAAATAGTCAAAAAGTAATGTGTTTTTGAGTATATTTGAAGATAAAAGTTAATATTTCGGTGTTATTATGGAAGTTTTTATACTTTTTGTTCCATTTTTTAGCTTCATTCTACCCCATTCTTTGATTTCCTAATTTACCACCCACTTGGCCCTTTGTTTGCATTGGAACATCCTCCTTCAAACAATCTCATCTCTTTTTTTATCGTGATTGAACTGGTTTTTTGTATGTTTCTGATATTTTGTTCAATATCAAAAAATCGAATCTGAGAAATAACCAACTACAGGGTGGGCCAGAATGAACTCACCGAAAACTTTCTCTCCCTTTCTCTATTAATAACTCAAAAAGTAGCAAAGCTATTGCAATAAGAATTACGTCATGTGAAAGAGCGTTATTTCTTTAGTAGAATAGGGTGAAACGAGCTCCTTAGCTAGACTAATTTCGGCGGGGTGCTTTTAGTAACATTCAAAACACCAGAATTTGGAGTCAAGAAAACCAAGGCTCTCGAATTCCATCTGAATTAAAGAGCAAAACGGTGTGTGTTTGAGTTAGGCTAGGTAACTAACTAACATGCAAACATCACATTCGAACCCTAAGCGCTGCCCTAACACACCGTTTTGCTCCTTAATTCAGATGTAATTCGAAAACCTGGGTTTTCTTGACTCCAAATTCTGGTGTTTTGAATGTTACCAAACAATCTAGCATTAGTCTAGCTAACGAGCTCGTATCACCCTATTCTACTAAAAAAATAACGCTCTTTCACGTGACGTGTACCTTGTTGCAATAGCATTGCTAGTTTTTGAGTTATTGATAGAGAAAGTTTTCGGTGAGTTCATTCTGGCCCACCCTGTATATAGCCGATCCGCCAATATTATTATAACTATTAAAAAGTCACTACAAGTGGTTCAGCATCAACGGAAAATGCATAACGTCAAACAAAGTCCATTATTTATTGCAACAAGGATACAAAGACAAAACGGTTCTAAACCCGGTTCTAAAAATTTCAAACCCGGTTTTCGGGTACCCGAAACCCGGTTCCAACCCGGTTTTCAGAACCGTTTTAGAACCGGGTATGGAGACCCTAATCATAACTTTACGCTTGGTTTTACGCCTCACCGCTTGGAAACTTTCGGGTAACATTCGATACCTCAATGCGGTGGGGGCATGTGTTTCTTTTTAGGTTAGGTTACTCGAAAGTCCTTAGGCGGTGTAAGCGGTGAGGCGGTGTATTTTGTCTCGGCTCTACTGAAGTGTACTGCAGTAGTGAATGCAATATCATGATGCAATTAGGAATGATTCCATCTTTAGGAGTGCTTCCCGCTTTTGAACTAAGTTCCGTCGTCGGAGTAAAGTCTGCCTTTGCAGTCCTTCCCTCCTTAGGAGTAAATCCTTTTAGGAGTGATTCCCTCTTTGGAGTCCTTCCATTTAAACTGTCTTACAAATTGTCGTAGCAGCGTGGCGTATTTTAAGTCTTGGCTAGGGGGTTAGCATCGTATCATTTCAGTTCGCAGTTGATACACGGAGATATTCAAGTCATACAAAAAGGAGCATAGTAAGCTCTCAATCATGGCTTGATCACGTATAGCAAACACTCCCTCAAACATTTATGTAACAAATGCATTTCCTATCTGCGATGTAAAGTTTATAGCATACTCCGTAATAAAATAACCTGTAGGTCCTAATTTTACAAGGGCCTTCATTTGAAATTCGTAAATAAGCCCAATTTGAAAAATCTTGTTCATCTTTACAAAATTCCATTTCTGGCCTGCAAAAAGTTCTTTATTTACACAATATGATTTGACTAATTTTTGCAACAACGGCACCCCCAAGTGATTTACAGGATTTATACAAATCTTTAGGAATGATTTAGTAACTTCTTTATTTTGCCCCCAACAAGACCGGAACTGAAAGTTTTCTGTCAAGTTCATATGCCAAGCTGTATAGAAATCAGATTTACGTATCTAAGATTATATCTATCTGGAGGTATTTTTAATTATCCCCGTTTTGCGAAATATCCATTTCTAGCATTATTTTTCATGTCCAGATGACATTCTGCCTTTCAGCTTTATGCATCCTGAGAGGGTACCAAAAAATGTCAACCAGTTTTTGAGCATATTTTGTGTGCACTAATATCCCAGTTCATCTACAGTGCGTTTAGAGTGCTTTTAATGTGCAAAATGGTGGAGGAAGTTATAAAAATGCATATAATGGCATAATATTGTGTTGCATTGTAACCCAATTTGTTAAAATGGATTATAGGAAAGGAATGTATTCAAGACGCCATAAATAAATGCCATAGACTTGTTATGTGAAGTGTAGAATATTTTTATGCGTTAATGTGCCTTTCTTTTGGCAATAGGCTGCATTTGTAGGCAGCCTGCTGCCTGGGCAGATTTCTTCCTCATAGGATGATAGGAGAACAGCCTAGTGTTTGATGGCGTTTACTTAATATTAGAATTACAATAACGACCTGCGGCTATTACACTACATACTAGGGCTAGATTTAAGTAGAGCTCAGATGAAACAAACAAAGTTGCTAGAATGGATTGTATTTGACCGTTGGGCCGGATAAAATGTAAAAAAGCGTGATAAAAATCGCCAGTGAACTATAAGATGCAGTAAGGTTAGTAGCTAGTTAGATTAGTTAGTAGCTAGTTAGATTAGTTAGTAGCTAGAGCTGAGCAACTCGCGCTAGCATAATAGGGGTAGTCAAAATTATAATCTAATCAGATTAGATTAATTTTTAGATACAAAATATAATCGATTAAATCCT
>JAAAYG020021414.1:0-18480 GCA_009936455.2 Tomocerus minor
TATCCAAATGATCGTCCGGGTAGTGGGGGATATCCAAATGATCGTCCGGGTAGTGGGGGATATCCAAATGATCGTCCAGGTAGTGGGGGATATCCAAATGATCGTCCGGGTATTGGGGGATATCCAAATGATCGTCCGGGTAGTGGGGGATATCCAAATGATCGTCCGGGTAGTGGGGGATATCCAAATGATCGTCCGGGAAGTGGCGACTACGAGCACAATCGCCCGGGTAGTGGCGGATACCCCCACGATCGTCCGGGAGATGGAGACTATGGTCACAATCGACCAGGAAAAGGTGACAATGGGCATCATCATTCTGGAGACTGCAACCACAATCGCCCGGGAAGTGGTGATTATGGTCAGGACCGTCCGGGTAGTAAAGGAAATTACGGTCAGCATCGCCCGGATAATGGAGGGGATTATGGCCAACATCGCCCGGGTAGTGGAGGAGATTATGGTCACGACCGTCCAGGTAATGATTGGTCACCTGGTAACTATTATCCTGGGAATGAAATGAAACCTGACCACGATTACCCGCCTAATCAAATGCCACCACCACCAAGTGACTATCCTGGCACTGGCATGGAACATGGTAACTACCCTCAAGAAAATCCAGGAGATTACGGAAACAACCACAATGGAAATGGATGGGACCAAGGAAACAACTCTCCTGGATCTGGAGATTATGATCACCATCGTCCTGGAAATGAGTGGATGCCCGGAAATAGTCCTCCTGAAAATGAAATGAAGCCGGGCAACAACTTTCGGCCAAATGAATGGAAACCTATAAATGGTTATCCTGAAAACGAAATGAATCCTGGAAACAAAAATCCTGAAAATGAAATGCATCCTGGTCATCACCACCATGAAAATGATACGAAACCCTGCCATTGTAACCAGCATCCAGGAAATGAAATGAAACCTGATCACCAATATCCAGGAAAAGAAATGAAACCTGACCATCAATATCCAGGAAAAGAAATGAAACCTGATCACCAATATCCAGGAAAAGAAATGAACCCCGATCACCAATATCCCGGTAATGAGATGAAACCTGATCATCAGTATCCCGGAAGTGAAATGAAACCTAATGATGATCCTCAGAATGAAATGAAACCGGATTATCGTGGAGATGGCATGATGCCTGATCGTCACTACCCTGGAAATCGTATGAAACCAGGTGAACATGATTCTGAAAATGAAATTAAGCCTGATAGTCATGATGCCGAACATGAAAGGAAACCTTGCAACCATCATCATGATGGGGAAATGAAACCCGGTCATGGAATGCATCCGGGACACGCTCAACATGACAGTGGAACGAACTTGGGAGATGCTCATGACGAAAACGGAGGAGCCTATGGACATGGAAATGGTTGGAATAGAAACGCTCAATACAACAAGTACGGCTTTCAGGAATGAATCCTTTGCTGGAGAATTAACAACTGTCATATCAGGAAATTTCATGTGCCAATGATAATTTCCCCTAGTGTTAACCTATCATGAATCAATGTTAATAAATGGGGAAAATATTCTTTTTAAATAAAATGCAAATTAATTATATACTTAATTGCTTCAGATGTATTTCCATCAGGATCACATAATTTCTTAATAATTAGACGAGTTTCATAATAATTAACATGGAAATTAACGTTACAGATTCTCGAGGATAACTTAATAAAATCATGTATTAAAATGAATTGTGAAGATTAACATATTATGCTGGACCAATTTAGACTAGTGGTAATCAGTTTGGTTGCTAGTAAAATATTATTGTTTGCTGATGTGGCACTTTCTTGCTGATTTTGTCTTGCCAATTCGAATCTCTTCACATTTAGCTTACTTACCAATTGCACCATGTTTGGTCTGTTTCATCGGGTCAGACTTTGGCAAACAGAGAATTATTTAGTGCATGAACTAGTGGCCGTAAATTTGACTTGGAGTATAATAACTGCATATGTGATCACCACACTTGCCATCTGTAAAATAAGTTAATATTTAATGTAATCTAATGTAAATAATATAAGAAATTATTCATTTAAAAATATTTCAGATTGCATTGTGTATTAGGATTTTAGTAAACAGGAATACATATCTGCCATTTTTTCAAAAACACTATATATAAATTAAAATAAGTCACTAAGGACAAATAAATCGTCCCAGAAAGAAGTAAGTTTGTATAGAAACCCGAAGATAGAGATAAAGAATAATTAAATATAAAAAACCGGGGCATGATACACAATAATGCTTTAAATTAGTAATTCGTCTATTAATAATAATAAATCTTACGGTGCCAATAAATCCGTAAGTTATTACAAACATCCCATTTGCGCTTAAAGAAACTGGGTGCCCTTCCGTTGTTAATTCACACATCAAAGTAACTACTTTTGAAGTTTGAATTTTAAGATGATTATCTCCCGTCAGAATCCATTCCTTCAAAATGATTGTCTGAAATTATTAAAACAGACATTCACCTTCTTGTTCTTTTAATTAGCTTACCTTATTAATTATTTTTTCATAATTTCAGATATTGAATACTCAAAACTGAACTGTTTACGTTATCTATGCTCAAAATATGTGATCGGTGTATACGCAGTACCTATCTAACTATATAACAAAATACTCGAGAAGAATTCTGCAGTTGAGTAAGCCTTGTTCAATCAAAAAAAAATATATCGAATGCGACATAGCAACAGACAATGAAATTGCAATTATTTTTTTTAAGTGTAACATATATTTAACAGAAGTACTATTTTAAATATTTATTTTGAAGATTTTTAAAACTTGTATAAATTACTTACAAGTTTTATAGTAGATAGCATTTCGATTGATCACTGTGTACATAGAAAAATTACCGTATTGTTTGTCCCACTTTAATTTGAGTTAAAAATCAGTTTTTAGGACAAGAAATCAAACGAACCTTTTGAGTACATTCAGCTGCTATTATTAATATGGAAAAGAAGTTGACCATAAAAAAAATGTAACGGCATTTCTGGAACCAGCCTTCTACAGTGAGAATATCATCCAAATGTGTTGCATAGTACGGCATAGCTTCTATCTAAAGAATAAATTACATTCACATTTTATTTATAAAGCTAAACCTAAAAACACTGTCTTATGAAAATTGAAATGTCTTTTTTTAAATTAAAAACATTCAAATGAGACCAAAAATAAATTGTTAATATAATTTCGATAATATAATGGTGATGGTTGTTTTTTACGACAGTGGCAATGGAAATCCATTTAGTAACGTAAGTACCATGGCACAAAGAGTAAGAGCCCCAATCGCACTATTAATCTTCTTTGAAATACTCTTAGCAGTATCATATTGTTCAAAAATCTATGAAACACATTTTTTTTAAGATAGAAATATTATGATGGTCTTACAAACTATTCATTATAATTTAAAATGGATCAATCTTAATTAACTTACAAGATTTATGGGGTAATTTTGTTGAATATGAGATTCAAAGCGTGCGGCAACAAAAGAAATGGTCAGAGTTGACATAAGAATACTGAGATCTGCGAAATGTTCTGCAAGGTGATAGTAAAACAATATAATAATTTCAAGAAAAGCATATAAGTAATTAAAGGAGTCCTCTTGAAATTCTTCAATGTCCATCGCGCTGAAATCATCTCTCATAAAGAACATGAACTTGAATCTGGCAGTCAAAGATCTAAAAAGTCTTGAAAGACTCCATTCTGGGAATGGAATATAATCTACTGCAATGATCAAATTAGCGATGGCAACTAAGGCGTAAGTGCAACAAAGAGCAAATGCCAGCATCCTCACCTGCCAAATAAAAATCGTCACTTTACAGGTTCAAAATTATATGATATTTTTAGAAATGAAGTTTTAATAACAATAATATCTTTACACTAAGAAAGCCTTTGATAGGCAACTTTTGGAAGCAACCATCATCGAGAACGTTGAGGATTTCACAAAATTTACTGGATTTTTTCCAAAAGGTAATAGTAAAAATTGTCATGTAGATGCAAGTCATTACATTCCGAGCCAATTCAAAATAGTGTGAAGGATTTCTTTGGGAAACATCCACAGCTTCCAGTATTCGAATCGCCGTCATATGGTTCACGAGTGACAGAAAGTGAAAAACAGCACAGAAAACCTATTTTCAAAAAAAATAAATATAAATATCTAGAGGCAGAGGAATTTTTAGATCCTAATTATACATTATTTTATGGATAAGCATGTTTTATTATGTAGGTATTACAGTATATTTCATTCTAATTCAATTTATATAACGTATGATTATAAACTAAAAACACCGATATAATGTTAGTGTCAGATTTTATCTTTAGTTACAAGGCTTAGTTGTGGCCATTTCATTATTTTCATTTGCAATGTTTATTATAAAATAAAAAATATTACCTTGTGGGGCATTGTAGAAGAAGGGAAATAACTTCCATTTGAACGTTTAACACAATTAAATGGAAAATAACAAAGCAAGAAGCCGAATTTCAAGTATATTCTCAATAAATGAGAAATATTTCTGCTAGTGTCAACTTTGACTCTGTGGACGACTCTGAATTCTGAAGGATAGAAATTCAGAAACTGTTTCATTCTTCCTCCTTTTCGTCTATTCTTACTTTTGTCCTGATTTGACTGAAATCTAAAAAGAAAAATCTAAAAAAAAAGTAGAAAAATTAATAAATTAAAGTAATCTGTTTGGATAAAAAACTTGTTAGACAACTTTGGCGTGTGCAACCTACCAAACAAGGTCCTAATGTCGACAATGTCCCAAAAATACGAACAGCTACTAAGGGGAAATAGATACAATTTTGAGCCCTGCCTGTACGATTAGGGACCTACATTAAAAGTTGAGGAAATGTATTCAATAGGTAACACAATAGGTAACTTCCTTATTTGTACCATTTAAACCTGATATCTTTCTAACAAGACATTGCAAAAGGATATAAAGAAAGTAGAGAAATAAAATTTGATACCCACTGCCACTGCCACTGGAATTTGTGACATAATTTATAGGAGTATTATAGAGTATACTGGTAGAGCATTTTCAAATTCCGACGTTCCCAATGTCAAATGTTTCATGGGGCACAAGGGTCATCTGTGATAGTGACAGTGTGTATTAAATAAAATATTTAATAAATGTTATTTCAATCAATTCAAAAGTTTTCGGGCATTGATAAAGACGAACAGACAAAATATCGCTATATAAAGTATCCACAATCCAAAACAACTCTAAGAAAAGTTTTAATTTCTTCGCATGTTCGTCGTTGTTAGTACAGTAGAAACTTAGAGTTACGTCAAGGTCATGCTAATGATACATGTCGTATGTACGGGTCGGTTTTTTGCAAACAATAATAAGTGACTACATGCTTCTAATGTCTACAAGTCTCAACAATTAAGGCAATTACTTAATCCATGCTTCTTTCCGGTCATTAGTACTTAGTACGGTCATTAGTGACGTAATTTATTATAAACTTCCTTCCCTTTAATCTGTGGATATTTTAAAGACTATCAAAAGTATAGTGTCCCTGTCCCTTTCGATATATACATTGCACGAAAAGAATCATTTAGAATCGATATGTTATTATCAGTCCCAATTGGTATAATGTGCCAATAATTGGAATCAATATTTATTTAATGTGTACTCCAATTCACATAATGAACACTGTAGATGCTAAGGAACGACAAAGAATTAAGCAGGTTAGCCTACATTACAACAAAAACTAATTATATTACAATAGTACCAATGAAGTAATCAGTTAATGGCGAATATAGTATCTAAATGACTTGTCTTTAAATATATAACGTAATGCGTAATTTCATCTAAGACCCGTTCTATCGATTACCTAATCCCTGTATAGTTATGTTATATAGATTTTTGCATGTCGTGTCATGAAGAACCCAAGCATATAATACTAGTCTTAAAATAGGCTGTTACATGTATGCATTACATTTAATTTTGCCAATATTAAAAGTTAATTCATTGCGCTGTCTCGAATTGCCAAGTTTACTATGTTAGCAAGGAAAAATTTGTGAAGCAAATAAATAGTATTACATGAATGTGGGTTGATATTTGACAAAATTGATATGATGTAATGTGCTAAAATATACTTTTGGGTAGTAACAACTGGACAATTTCCTTATTTATATATTTTCTTATTGTGACCAGGTAAACAATTTAAAAATATTTCCGCATTTAAGACTAGTAATTATTAAGTTGAGGAACTTATCCAACTATGTGAATACAAAACGTTTGTGACATGGTTATTCTCCGAAGAAATCCCACATAACAAATGTCCGTTGAAATAATATTCATATGTACTTTAGACCTTACTAAAAAATTAAATATAAAGGATATGTCACGTTGAAACACTAAGAAAATTTTAATCAATTGCCATTCATTAATAATCGACCAGCAACAACTATTTTAATAATAATTAGCGGTTTTTAGGATGTTTCTTTTTCTTTCGAATGCCCTTACCCCAACCATAGATATATTAAGTAAAAAAGTTTATTTATGTGTATCTATAACCCCTCCTCGTTGTAAAATCTCAATTCATACTTGAAAGCCTTTACCTAAATTCATACTTGGAAGCTATTAACCTTCAAAATGATGATCATTTATTCAGCTGACTAAGAAAACCAATTCAATGTACATAGATACATAAACTCAAATTTCTGTATTATGAATTTAAAAAACATAGTTAGACGGTGAAGTAACACATTTTTAAATTTAAAAAACAGGAACAATAATTATGAGATGTCACTTTTAGAAACTGGCTATTCTCATTCAAGACCAGGGTGCTATTCAAGACTGATCTATGATTTATGAAATGTAAAAAGTTTTCAAGTCATAAAAATTACTAGTAGTGAAAGAAAAATATGATCATTCTCATTGGTCCCATTAAATAATGACTTGAGTCCCTTCGTTCTACTTTCGGTTATTACTTTTTAAGGAAAAATAATCACCTGGCATTTAACACATTACATATGCATCAATAGGCAAAAAGTATATTTAATTATAAGTAACTATTTATTTCATTACAATTATGCTTAATTTTACAAAAATGACTAAAGTACATTTAAAAAATTCATAACTTATTTTAAATATATTGGTATCCTTTTCGGAAAATGTAATATGAAATTGTACTAAGTTTATTGATTAGAAATGCTAGACGACTTATTGCTCAGTTGTTGAACTTGGCAATTTTTACTTGAGCAAAACCAAAAAAATATATCATTTAATTACAGTAAAAAATATTGCCAAATATTAGCATTACTTAATCGAGTAAGAATTTGCAATAGCTCTCCGCAATTAATTCATGTCAGAGGCCAAAAGGCACTTGAATACACTATATGATTCTATTCATAATTAGTTTATTTTTAAATTATGTTGATATTAAATCTAATTTCTATTTTTAATCTCCTTATTTCGTATATTTTGTTTAATTTCCCTATAATTTAATTTTCATTTTACTTGGAAGGACATTTTACTGTTTCCTGTTGTTCGACACAAAGCGTGAACTTTTAGAATTCATATAGGCAACTGCTCGGCCAATAGCACGATGAGGCACTTTCTTCCCTCTATTTCTATTACCTTGTGGTGACTTAGGAGTAACAGAAATAGTTCTAGTCACTTTGACTTTCCTGATTGGAGTCATTCGCATCTTTTTCTTTGAACCTGGTTTGTTTTGCTTATTGTGGTCTTCTGTGACCGTTCTGGTAACAGATACAGTCATGCCACTTGAAAGATCATCCGCATTAGAAAAGTCTGGAATTTTAGACGACGGGTAAGCTTCATTAACAGGTGGCCAATTCGGAAACCAGCGATCATTTGTTGTCCCAGGATAAGATGTTACAGCTGGTTGATTTATCCAATTGTTAGTCATATACGTTGGGGAAGTGTGTGGTATACCTACGAATAAAATATAAATAATTAAATTATTATAACAGCTTTTCATGCTAAATACAAATTTATACTTCATAAATTCAAATTTTTATTTTCCAAATAACAAGGATTTATGCATAATATACAGTAATTTCAACGGTGGACTTACCAGTCATAATATTTAAAGGATTTGGAACATCTTGGATAGTAGAGTGAGGAATTGGTATGAAGTTTGTGGGAACATTATACTGCATGTTAAATCCGAGATCATTATTTTGTGGCGAAAAATAACCAGTAGTAGTGGTCATAGCCATTAGTGGTTGTAAGTTACTTTGTCTATTAAAATGAGTACGATAGTCGACGTCTCCATGATTTCCAATTGTGACAACTAGAGGAGCCAGGGGATTGATATTAAAGTTGTCGCTTCCAGGAATATTGCTATAATTCGGGATTTCACTTTGAGAAGAGACAATATTGGACATATTAGAAGTTGACGGTGAAGAGGATATCATCATTGATTGTCTGAGAGTTCCTGGATTCGTTTCTTGGACATTTCTTTGATAATCGACGCTATTATTTTCTTCTCGTGGGACAACGAAGTCAATGACATTGGTAACATTTAAGATGGATCCAGATTCGGAAGGATCTTCAAGCATTTTGTCAAAAATGTCCACAGAATTGTAACAGGCATTTTGAAATGTAAGAACAGCGACTTCAGTAACATCTGCTGCTGTATTAAGACTGAGGTTGAAAGGATCTTGAACACACATGGCAGAATCAAATCTAAATCTCTCTTCTTTTTTCTGTTGATGAGACCAATTAGTATAAGGCTGCAAAAGTTCTGGGAGGGTAATATTTTTGCAGTCGACGTCCAGGTGTCGCTTCAAGAAAAAACTTCCAAGCAAAGAACAGACGAAAGTAATTCGGAAATCCACTTTGGCATACATACGAAAAAAATGTTTGGCCAAAAACAAGACGGAGCCAGCAGTTGGCTTTCCATCTGAAGTATACTCAACATCCCACTGCCGAGAGCTAGCCAATATTTCGGAAATGTTTGCATAGTCTGCACAAAAATTGACATTCCAAAATTCATCCAAAAGAGGAGTCTTCATTGAGCTTTTCAATTGTAAGAAGGCCACATTCGGAAGAATTTTCATACAATTAAGGTAAACCATCACAAGAAGGTCCAAAGTGTATGTATCCATCAAATTTGGAGGTTGGAAATTGTACGACGCCCAATAACGAATCAATATCATCAATGGAAGTACCCGAGGGTCCAATGAAATCAGAAACTGTATCAGTTTCGAAGAGTGGACACGGACGGAATTATTAAACCACAATTGAACTTTAACGTCAGTTGTGCAATGAGTTGCATTGATATAAGGGGCTGGGTAACCTTTAACAAAATTTACTTCTTTAAAATAAACTACGGAAGACATCATCAGTCTGTTCACATTCTCCATAAGGCTATCCATGTAACTAGCACCTGCAAATTATAGAATTTATTTTATTTTTCTTATATAAATTAATAAATTAGTTTTGAGAATGAAAAGTGTATAATAATTAATCATTAAATTACCAGGTAATTCGAATGAAAGCTTTAAAACAGAATCAGAATCTCCGAGGCCAGTAATAACATCACCGATTCCAATTAGTTTCGCATTTGGATACTGTTCTCTTACAATGGACATTAATTCGTTTCTCACTTGCTCTCTTTTTTTGAAATCGTATTCAGACATCGTCAGTAACCTCAATAATTTATCCAACTGAACATCTGGACCGTCGTCTTGAATTTGCTCCGTCAGCCAAATATGTTTGCTGTGAAAACCACTACCCAAAGTCACCTCTTGCAGCTCTGAAGCAGAACACAATTTGAACCCTAAACCACAAATTGCGTTACATTTATTAACTGACTTATACACAAAATTATAAATTATTTGATAAATATAATTCACATATAAAAATTTACAATCTTCTGGTGATAAGGCACTCTTCAGCCGGAGAACAACATGAGTACCATCGAACACTACAGGCTCAGTTGTCAAAACCGTTTGAACCTCTTCTCTAAAATAGATATTAAATATTTAAAACTAGAGATGAAATGTTCAAAAATAATTCAGTCATGTAAATGCTTTCATCAACAATTGGAAATTGACATCAAGTAACCAGTACAACGTTTTAAATGTTATAATGAATGAAAAAGTTGTGCTATAAATAAAAATTGACTTACACTTTTTCAAACTGAATTATACAAAATTTTTTGCTGGGGTGCTTGAATGCATTGCTGATAGTGCCATATTTGGTAAAATACCAAATTATCGTAAAAAATGAAGTGTCTAAGTCCCCAACATCTCCTTTTTCATTAGGTTTTTGCGTGATGACCACTGATCTTTGATTGATTTCGTCTGGCCACGTCCAAACCTTTTCTGCAATGATATTTTGGTGGCTGTCAGATATGATGTGCTCCACCCATTCCTTGTATGTGTCTGTGACCACATTGTTACATTCGCTACAAAAAACTGGCATTTTTGTTTTTCATTTAATATTTCAGTCATTAGCTACTTAGGTCCTGCTTCTGCAAACATTCAAAATTGCAATAAAATAGAATTAAAATCAGATTTTGGATAATAACTTTAGAAGAAGCGAGAAACAATATGTGCCGAACCTAGTTATTAAACAAATACCCAGGAACTCACATTTTAATTATTATGTGCTTCTCATAATTATTTTTAATCGTCGTCCTTCAAAAGTTCAAATACAACGTGTTCGTGGATCACAGCAATTTCAATATTCACTTTCTTCGGATAAATCCCACCAAAAATCTACTAAAGTCAAACAAAACATTAAATTTTTATTGCCTTATTGGATCAGAGAATTTTAAAATTGTAATAAAATTAAAATAACCTTTGACTCGCTTACATTTATTTTTAGTTGAAAGAATAGAAAGGGTGAGTTACTATTTTGTTTGTGGAAGGAAGATTATTCATGAGTTGCAGCATGTCCCGCCGTGGGTATTTAGGCAGTATTGAGACATTAGTTATGCATATCGTGTGGTGACTGAGACTATCATTAGTTCAAAGCGAGATTTTTATCCAGCAGCAGAACTGCGACAGAATGTTTCTCCAGCTACAGCAAAAAGAATCACATTTTCACAATTATTGTGTTTAATTCCATTATTATTATAATATGTAATGTTATAAGTAGTATGAATACATATAAAATAAATGTTGTAGGGTTTCCATAAAGAAAATAGTATGAACTAAAAAATTAGAATTTATGATTAGCATTTTTTGTTGAACAAAACTAATTATGAACGTTTCAGTTTTTAACACCTTATTCATTATTAGTAGTATCACTCATATGCGAGTTACTTATAACTCATTACTTAACTTAAGAGTTAGTAAATCCTCCTCTCAGTGAATGAAACATTCAGAAACAAATAAAAACATTGAATTCTGATATACATAAATCCTTTTCTATACATTCGATAGGTAAAGTATCATATACTAAATAAGAACACTATGCAGCCAGCTCAATAAAAGTGCTCACTCACAGGTCGTACCAACCATTTTGCATTACAATTGGCAATATATATTATATTATACCCATATATATTACTAATGTATATCAATCACTCGTGATGTAACTCTGCATTTCGTCAAAACGGGATATGCTTTGCGAACAAAATTAACTCCCCCTTTCAGTAAAATGATACCTACATGATTCACGATGACCAGAAAACAGATGCAATTTCTCGCGTCAACTAATTCCTTTATCGGTTTTATTTATATGCCTTTTAACAGACTGCATTTGAAAGAAATAATGTCAGTTTATCTGTACGGCTTGAATTATTTCGGCCATATATATTTCAATTTCTGTTAAATACGCAATTATGAATGTGTTATAAAACTATCTAGTGTATCTAATCAAGTTTGATTTAATTTCGAATAACATAATGATTAAACATTTTTCCTTCATTTGGACAACCCAGTTTCTTTTGATTGTAATCCTAACTAAAAATGTTCGTAGTTTTCAAGAATTGCCTAGAATAAAGTTAGAAAATAGTCCGTGGAATGGTAATGGGACTATTCGAAAAAACACCATTTTAAAATTGGAATGCACAGCTCCCTATTCAATTTACTGGGAATTTACTCCTTCAGAGGTAATAAAATAATTCTACCCGTACTATAATTCATTGTTTCTACAAAATGACAAATGCAAGATTGTATTTAGAACTAGTTGAACTATTATAGTATCCATGCTATTTTTGTCTACTGTATTCAGTGAAATATTTATCACAGTAGTAATTTTTACGTGCACAGAATTAGCTATTGAAAATGCAAAATAACTTTTTAAATACTGTAGTCAAATTTCTTTTAGACATCTAAACTCTTTATTGTGCTCAGTTTACAGTTTTTAAAGAAAATAGCACCGTGTCAACAGAAAACAGCAACATTTTCATAGAAACATTAGAAATTCACTATTTGCAGCCCAAATACGATTCAGAAATTGATTTCTCGTATGGACGAACTGGAAATTATACCTGTAAAAAAACATCTGACTCAACGCAATCTACTTCTGTATTCATTTACAGCAAAGGTAATTATATATCGTAGATCATAGACATTATTATTAGTGTGTTGTGTCAGAATATTTATTTATTTATTATGGATATTAAAATATTCCTACTTAGCATACATCATTTTTATCAGTTACCATTCCCGTAATTTACTGTTATTGATGATAGTTTTACACAACTTAATTGTTATTGTTTAGATAACGACAGAATATTTAATGTACCTTTGAATCAAACGACTTATGCCAGAACTGTAAATGGAACTGAATGGGCCGTACCCTGTCCTGCAAACTTAGAAAATGCTTACTTAAATATTTCACTATTTTTCGTCCCAGAACAGGTACTTATTTTACACTCAATCATATTTAATTGCAAATAATGGACTTCCATATTATTTATACCCCTATGTAACGGTTTTGTTAGAAATAAAGGGATTCGAATGTTTCAGAGAACAGCAAATGAGTCTTCAAGTGTATTAATGTTTCCAAGAAACGATTCCATACATTACGACTCAAGGTATGGGTTTTTATTGAAAAAATCAATCTATCAGCGGCCAATCGGACAGTATATTTGTGAAGCATCCACAAAATCAGTTAATGTGGGAAATTTAACAGAAAAAGTAACCTTGAACCTTCAAAAATTTAATAGTGAGTTATATCTTTCCTATTATCCCAATTTTGAAAGTATTGTAAAACATTGCTTACAATTTTTTTCACTAAATAATAAATGTTGTATAAATTGAAATTATTATATTGATAAGTTGATACTTCATTCATCTGATAGTTTACCCAAAAAGTCAATATGTGACGTACAGAAATAAGAAGGAGATAGCTGTAACCTGTGAATCAGACGAAGAAGTCTACATCAACACGGATTATTCTTTTATGCTTTTGCATAAACATCCTCCTCAAAAATCAAAAGTCGAGCACTTTAATTGGTCTGTATCATACGAACTTCAAGAAAATACAGATCAATTGGAAAATAGGAATGAAGGGGAAATTTCGTGTCGAATTAAAACCTCTGATTATGTCTTACATACTTGGAAACACAATTGGGCAAAAGCTTGCAGCAATTATTCGATAGATCTGGAGCAGAAGGAATGGCAGGATAACTGTGAGATTTTTTAAAGAATTTACTGAAAACCATGTCCATGATTTATAACAAATAATTAATATGCAAAGGTTAATCAGTTCAACTGCGCAGTTTGTCTAAATCTAGGCTATGACTAACCCTCCTGATACGCCTAATCAAAATATTGCTAAAATTTGTAAATATTAATAGTGAGCCACATTATGGAGAGAATAAAAATGTAAAACGTAAAACAAGTTACCATTAGTATGCCAAATATTTGGGATTTTGTTCACCAAGAGTAAGAACCCTTATTATCGTGGACAAAACCTTTTTAATCGCTATCTGGGCTAATTATATAAGGTAATTGCTAGGAAATAGTAAAAATTGACAAATAAGCTACCTGGTTGAAGCACTACAAGTTCCTAAAAAATGTAAAAGTCCAATATATCCTTACTCATTTAATGGATATAATGATTGAAATTTGCTCTGTTTAACTGATTACACAGTAAGACTACCAAATACTAGTATTAGTAATAGCTGGTATAGTATATAGCATACTTTACTGCAATTCATATTTAAACATTTATATGTGTTGTGTATTTTTATAATTTTAAATATAAATAATATTTTTTGTAATAATTTTGAACTAACAAGTCTAATTGTTTTAACATTTAAAACATTTTATTGGTGGAGAAAGATTGGCTAAGCTCTACATTGTCATTGTACACGAAAAAGGTGAACATGTTGAAAAGTAGCAAATGCGCAACAAAAGCAAAATGTGACTGGGCTTCGAAATATTTTGACAAGGTATTCTAAAAATTAGCTATAAGAAAATCATTAAATTTTGTCCTACAGTTCTATCTAATGTTTTTTGGATTATATAGCTACATGAAAATGAAGTCCGGACTGAGGATGTATTTCTATATTTTAATAACATGGAACTTATACGTAGTATCTACGTATCGTCAAGTTCGGTTTTCCAATGCGTAGTTGACAATTATACGACAATTATAACGGCAACACCAGAATACATTGATGGTAGGATTTATTCACTTCTGACAATATATATAATTATTAATTTGACAAAAAATTTTTGAAATAGGTTATAGTGAAAGTACAGTAAATCTTCAATATGAAATTATAGTAAATAATTTTATTTACAGCCAAAAGGAATAAAAGCACACCATTTAGTCGCTTATTTGTAAAACGTGCGAAAAAGAATGAAATTTTTTCAGGGGACACCGTTATACTGAAGTGTCAAGCAGACTTTTACCTATACCGCCGAGGATTTCAATGGAAAATGATTTACAAAAATGGAACGGAATCCAACAAAAGTGAGATTTGTTTGTCAGTAATTTCCATCATGATCAAGGGAGTAGCAAGGAAATTCATCGGTTCGAAGGGGGCTTGAGAAATTAATGTTATTAATTTAGTTGTAATTCTCGATTTTGACTCGGAAAGTATGAAAAATATTTAATTTCGCGCGGAAACTTGCTTTTTTCTGAAAATGTTCACCTTTTTCGGTTTACGTTCCACATCTCCTCCTGGATACTGGATACTCCCATGATCATGCTTATTTCATATCAAAATTAATCACACGATCAGCTAACTGATATATTTGAACACCTCTATACAGATAGCATCAAATTACAGGATGACAATAGAGATGATCAATTTCTGACAGAAATATTTTCTTTTGAAGCAGTAGACAAAAGTTTCGTATCTGTAGTATGCATGGCTAACCTTTGGAACTCATCAATTTGGAACAGCGTGACGTTTCCACTACCTGATGTCAAAAGTTAATAAGGCATTTTAAATGTTTTAATTAATTAGTGGCTATAAACTTGTCTTTACTTAGCTTTCCAATATTTTTCTCAATTTTTGTGATTATAATTGTGACTATTTTGTTCCTGTTTAAGATTTGGAGATTTGGAATGGGAATGCAAGCCACGAGTAAGTTTTCTCGGTTTAATAATTAGAATTCATTTTAACGGTTAAAGGCTATAAATATGATGTATTTATTATAAACTTCAAGCTTTCGACCATCTTATTCTGTTAGAATAAGATTGTCGGAATAATAAATAATTTATAATAAATATTTTCTTTTAATAGCCTTTACCCATTAAAATGAATTCTAAGTATTCACAAGGATGAAACATATAAAAGATTTGATTTAATAATGTTAACAGATATTTTAATTCACTATTCTCAAGTTCAATACAAAATTGGAGGCTACAATAAAACTTTGACACTTAAAATTAAAATTAAAATAAAATTACTTGGTTAATATGAAGTTCATGTTCGAAAATTACCCAATCCCAAATTTGGCAGGATTCTATTTATTTCCGTTTTAAATGAATTGCAGATGCAATGGAGAATATGAAACGCCAAAAATTATTCTTAAACGATTTCGTGCATACGATTATTACGGAAGATATTATCCTAGAGCTACTGATCCTGCTAGTAAATATTTGGAAAATAAACTGGCAAGCCACATCGTTAGCAACACTGATATCACCGTCTTACTTAGCGATGGAATTGAATACGTCACTCTAACTTGCATGGCATCGTTTCCAGTCAAATGGTTTATCGAAGGAAAAGAAGTGTACAGTTGGGTAAGTTTTAAACAATAATACGTATTTACAATTTGCAATGTACTCTTCGTTCCGCAAGTAGGTACTAACAAAATTATATATATGTATATATCCAAGAATCCAAAACTTTGCCAAATATTTCTTAAAACTATTTTTTTATACAAATATTGTTTATTGTTTTAAAATATTGTCAATTGTTAACTGCATCAATATCACAACTATTAATATGCTCAAAAGTATCATAAACTATAAACATTTTTAAATGTTCATTTTATTTGTATCCCTTGACTGGAATTAACCTACCAAATGTAAATAATGCAGAGTTCTTGGAGGAATGACGAACTTGAGAGAGATGGTGAAAACCGCTCCAGTAATATAAATGACACGTTGCATCACTGTTTTAAATCCAGCTATGACATCAGTTATTGGGTAAGCTTAAAAACTGGAGAATATCGCTGTCAACATTTTAATGACCCCAATATCCACTCAATAGTCTACGCCTATTTTAAAAGTAAGTTTTTACCTCACTAAATTAGCTTTCAATAGTTAGCGAGTGCAGTAAACTCGCCACGATATTGTCGAAATCCATTAAATTGTATTAAATATTTATTTATTTACAGCACGATTATTTATGACCGAAAAATATTTTCTTAAATCCTTACAATAAAAATCGGTTAAAATAATTTTATCATTTTCCTTCAGCTTCCGGTGAAGACACTTTCCTTGGTAGTGGCCGACATGAAGTTATTCCTCTGAATACTGAGGAACTGGAAATATATCTCCCATGCAGAATTAATAATCCAAACGCAGATGTGTATTTGTATTCACATGAAAACAAGGTTAGCATAATGCGACGCACAATTTTCAGTTTTACAAAACATTTATGAACAATCGATTTATTGAATTTGCCATTGAGCCAATATTTTGTTTTGTAGAATTTGTTTTGAAAAACACTGAAACTTAACAAATGGTTTATTTGTGAGTATTGAGTATTCTAAGTGATTCTATGGTCTTTTATAATTACATATGAATTCATTCTTTTATAGGGAAAATATAAATTGTTAAAGAAAAATGAATACGTCAGCTATAACCCTAAAAAAGGATTTTTGATAGAAACTAAATCCCTAAGCCTGTCAGCCGCATATATTTGCACCACTTCCACCAACAGAAGTCGTAAATCTAATTCAGTTTATTTTACATTCAAAGAAAAAGATATGAATGATACAACACCCAGGACAGGTAATGCAATTACATTATTTAATTATCATTGCGCATTATTGGTCTATGTACTCTCATAATTATTTGTTAAACAGATGTCACTCATCTGTCGACTTTCACAATGCCAACCGAAATCAAATTTGGGTTTTTCATTGTATTCTTCTTTTTTGCCGTGGCTGTAGTACTTCAACTAGCATTTCTAAAAAAACAGGTCACATTTCACGTAAGTATCAATAAAAATACACAATATTGCTAAAAATATTATACAAACATATTTTGTATGAACTAAAAAAAGTAATCTCCGTCTCAGTGTTATGTACATTTGAAAAATATAAATGCATACAGGAGGAAATCAAAACTATTGTTGGAACAAATATAAACTTGGATCCTCATGCCATTGCTACTTTTTCAGATTTTGAAAATGGTAGTCGTGCAAATCTCAACAGTATCGCTTAAATCTTAAAATAACTAATTCAGATTAAATGTGAAATGCACAAGAATTCTTTATCTTTACATCTAGTGCTTCTCTGAAACAATAATTTATATCTGTGGGACTACTGGGACTTATATACTCTTAAAATGAAGATTAAAATGAGTAGGTAATTAAAATAAACTGTAACAGGGCTAAACAGAAAATACAATTAAAGTAGAACTTGTACATTGATTTACACTATTGTACAATTATTAATTGCCTTTTTATTAACTGATTTACAATTTCAATACATCTTAAATAACGCTGTCGTCGTCGTGTTACAATTTCAAATTCTAAGGAAATTTTGTATATTGCCGTATATCGTATCTATATATTCTTGAATATCTTGAATACAGAATTACCGCTAACATTTAACATTTAAGATGAAATGATATCCGTCGATTAACGTCACTACTTACTCGTGTCTTCGGACTTTATCCCTTTGCTGAATTTTTAATAAAGATCGCAAAATACGCAAAGCCTTAAAAACTACACGTATAATTTGGACATAACCGATAAATTATTTAGCTAGGTAATTGAAATTTACTTTGGTGTTGTCACAATATTAATTATTAATAATTTTATACGTACTGGTATCAGTGTTCGACTAGCCACTGGCTAGTGGCCAAAATGGTAGTGGCTAAAATGGCCTAGTGGCTGGCCAAAATCATT
>JAAAYG020021425.1:7154-18479 GCA_009936455.2 Tomocerus minor
TCCTAGACAAGCATTACTAAACTCTTATTATAAACGCACCCATACTATACTTAAACATCGCATTAGGATACAATGTTAATTCAAATTATTAAATCACGACTATAGGTTTTATTGTTCACAAAACTAATTAAGTAGTTGTCAAATGAAATTCATCAACCAACAAAAATACATGTACTAGACTCTATAAAATACTACTTTATCTTTGTGGGATAATGACAATAAAAGAAGTGGAAATCAGTCAAATAAGTAAATGCAAGAAAACTGGCCAACACTAAAAATATCAGTTAGATTTGAAAATCTTAGGCAACGAACGGAGATGACTTCTTTGAACTCTCCATTCTCAATTCTCCTTTAAGACGCAATTGATTATTTGGGTGGTGAACGATAGGATGAGAGAAAGGCAGACGTATGCTCGTATGTAACGAAAGTAATGGCACAAGCAGGAACCACGCGAATTAAACTAGGAACCATCCCTTTGTAGAATCCAAGAACTCCTTCATTCCTATCAAACCAAGGATTTCAAATAGTTATTAAAAAGGATGCAATTAAAAACTTCCTTATATGAGAATAATTGGAACGAAACCTACATAGATGTTTTAAAAAAATGCATGTACTCTCTTTAAACTACTCCATCTAAAAAACACTGTTCTGAATTGAAACTGTTGAACTTACAATCTGTAAGTACGCATCTAATCTTAAGTCTGAAGGAAAAAAATTAAACTTGTCTTCTTGGCTCTTCCGATGTGAATGACAGCCTACATATATCTTTTGCCCTGTTCACAATAACTTTTGCATTATTTTGGTTAAACTAACTACATAAAGCCAGTTTTTGTGGGAAGCAAACAAATATGCCATCATGCAAATTCATATGATTGAATTGTCATATAAATTCAGTTTATTGCAAATTTCTTGAATTCTAATAGGTAATATTAGTAATTACTATCGTGGCGTGTTATTTTATAGTCATAATATACATCTCTATATGTAAATTACAGCGATAATAAGGATATATAGCTGTTTAAAGATTTCATACACTATTATTAAAAACTAACAATAGCAATCACATGTAAATTACAAAAGACAGTATTTAAGTAGGTAAAAGAGTAAGAGTTACCAATCTAGTATTACTACTAATTATTACGAGAAGGCATTTTTATATATTGTGTTCCCTTGTAAAAACATTCCAGCTGCACAGCAGACAAGCCGAGAAGACAAGTTTATCTTTTTATTTACCAGAAGGAATGCAGATCTCTTCGCACAATAATTATCACCACTGTGCTAGTATTGCTTCACATATTACACAAATATGCAATGATTTTGTTCGTCTACATCGGAAATGGAGAAAACTTTAAAGATTTGGGTCGTAGAACACAACTAGGCGAAGAGTAAGGTCAGTCTTATGTCAGATTTGCTTTCCTTGAACTATTCAGGTTAAACATGGACAATTGGATAGATATAATATTTTTAAAACTAACTAACAATAACATTACAGTAATTTACATCAGTTAAATGATATAAATACAGCAAAAGCAGCTCGTTTAAACGTCAAAATTTCTCTGTTGGGCAAGTTGGAGTTGGTCACATTTCTTCGCATTGAGCAAATCTGACTACAATGGCCTTACCACACTTTCTGGTAATGAACCAACAGGTACAATGCATACATTACACTAATATTAATTTTACAATATATAACACAAAGTGTCCTTACAAGAAAGAGGTAGTCTGGATAAAACTAAAATTTGGAAAATATAGCTTGTGCTTCAAAAGAAAATGCATTTGCACTTTTTCTCTCACGAACTTCATTTAAAACATTACAAACTTAATAAAATGCATTATAGTAATTTTTACGGATTAAATATGTCACACTTGCGCAATATCTCATAATTTCTAATGTCAAACTGAGACTCTTCACTTATATACTTTTAACTTATCAGCAATCAGCAGTAGATTTTTTGACATTACATTATAACTACCACAAATAAAAACACCTACTCACATAAATGACAATATTAACATCATTTTAAACGAAATGTTTATCAACTGTAATTTGGATTCGTGAGTCTTTCATAAATGAGGAAGACTACGCAAATATTCGGAGTTACATGGATAAGGTAGGGAACGAGGCCTTTATAAAACCCTCGAACACCTTCATACCTCCAAGTTTGTCGCATTACGTCCATGACACCGTCGTATGAGCGGTGTTGATCTTGAAGTCGAGCTCTCACAACTTGATAAGGATATGTGCTTCCGGCAGCAATTAATTTTGACACAGCAGCAAAAGTTAAATATTCCGAAGTTGCCTACAAGAAAAAAAATCAAATTAGTAACAACTGCTGCGTAAAGTACTCAGGGTACCTTAGGTATTTGTAATTTGCAAATAATATATAACAATGGTCAACATTTACCAATTTCGCATCAATGGGTAATTTTCGATATTTATTATATGCAGTTTTCATTTCTTCGTAAGTCATAAATTGAATTGCTCCGTGTGAAACTCCAAACATTCCTGGTACGAAGCCTCTGTATAACCCGCGGATGCCTTCCATTCGATAAACTTTAACTAATGCATCCGTCATTCCATTGTAGTATGTGACAGGAACACCAGCATCTATTAGTTAAGAGAAAACGTACATGATGAAAAATATACCAGAGAATTCTAAGAAATGTGCAATACTATTGCTGACTAATACAAATAATTATTACAAAAATAAATATGTACAGAATTTTTAGAAGTTAGTTTAGTTAAGTGCAAGTAGAATATAATAGTATATTAGTCCAGAATGAAAACAGCTAGTTACTTGTAACGGCGGGAGTAGGAGTGGATGTTCCATACTGAAGGCATAAACGCGTTTTGACGACCCAAATAGGATTTGTAACAATTAGAGTCAGAAGTCCAGCTTCTGCTGCCAAGGCCATGTGCTTGGCAGGACCCAAATCTGTTTTCGTGTCCCCTCCTTGCCACCAAGTCTTAAGAGAATTGTAGAATAAGAAATAAAGACCCCACGCACTTCCTGCTCCCCAAACGTTAGGGGTGACACCTCTACAATAAAAAGAACAGCATGTTTAGTCAGAAAATTATTAATTACATTGAAGTTTCAAATCTATACACAAATCCAACAAGAAAATAGTGACTGACTATCTATGTAAAGTAAATTCAAACCTGTATAGACCACGAACACCTTCGTCCTTTAGAATGGATTTGAATGCGTGAAACAGTCCATCATATTTAGGTCTACTACCTAGACCGTCATTTACAGCGAATCGAATTTTGACGAGATCCAGAGGATGAAGAATAAGGGTGGAGGCAACTCCGCCTGACATTCCCGCAACCAAGTGCTCCATTCTTACAGTTGCGAAAAAACGTAGAGGCTCTTTGGATTTGGCTAACTTTTTACTGCTTAAAAATGCAATGTCGGATGCGGGCGAGTTGGTAGTTGCAGCGTGTACATTCCAAGTTGGAAATATAATATTACTTGATTTTGACGCAGTTGTCTGTGTACTGACGATTTTGGCTCTACTGTGCTGTAAATATGATTGACTAGTACAAGAAGGCGATATAGATTCGAGTTCTCGGGCTGATTTTCCATCAGACTTTGATGGCAACAGGGATGACGAAGTCAGTGAAGTAAGTTCCTTCTTCATACTCAAGATCTGTCACAAAAATCAATGGGAGCCATTATCATATTATTTATCATATCTTATTACATAGTCTATGTATATGTGAAAATGCAGTAAGTACTTGTATATATAGTGGACAAATACATACTCAATAACAAAATTAAAGCATACATGCAATGCATGCCTACTATATCTTTTATACTTTCGGCTTGCAACCAGTTTAGATTTGGAGTTTCAAGCACAGTTGCCTTATCTATCCTTTTATCGTGCTTTTCAGCCCTTTTCTTTGACCTTATAAATCTAATGAAGAGCAGACCAACTACACGAACAAAATCAACGAAAATCAAGCCTGCAGCCTATTCCTATTTAATATGAGTAATATTTCTACATTATTATCTGTAGTTCACTCACATTCTATTCCTAAATATTCTTATCCGTAACAGTAACATTCTCCACATTTGGTTTGCAATAATTTTTAACACACATTTCACGCACTGAGAAACATACATTTACAGTCAATGGGTAAGTACTGTCAGTTACTGTCAAACCCAGTATCATATTACTACTCCGCTGCACTGCACTGTATCTGAGCTGAACTGAATTTGTTAACATATTTACATGATAATTTACATTTACATTAAAGTTTTAGTAGTTATTACTACACGGAAGTATACGCGTCCATTAGTGGAAGTAATTTCATTAAATGTCAACTTATACAACCAGGGCAAAATAGAATTGATACCGATTCTAGACACAGTTCTTGAACACAAACATATTCATCAAACCTGGCCGCTCTTAAAACAACTGGGAGAAACTCTTTAGGTACATTTATACTATTACATTGAAGAGGATTGAATGCAATTAATAATTGTACCATAACATAACTCGAGCTATATTCATTTGGTTCAAGAATATTATTAGTTTACAAAAGTAGAGACACTACAAACATATTATTATCAATATCTATATAAAATGCTAAAGCACTAAGTCAAACTAAGAAAAGGAAAGCTTCATTTCCTTTAGAATTCGAAGTGTGATAAGACATTGTATATGTACATAATGGCATAAAATCTAACAATATCCTAAACAATTATTAATTATTACTTAATAGGTTCCCATATACATATCTTTAAAATTGATCAATCACTTATTTACTTCATTCAAGAAAAAGTTTACGCAAGTGATTGTTACCTGCCTACTTATTTATTAATTACTACTACAGCTAAGTATACACGTACAAGTCCTTGTCTAGAAAAGAATATTTTTTTAAAACTGTTTGTAATATGGAAATTAGAAATATCTGAATACCTTTGAATTGTGGAACAAGACTCCTCATATCCTTTAAACAGATAGATAGATTGGGCTATTAAACTTTGGATAGTTTCTAATCTGTAGAACATTCTGTCGGGCAGTGAAAATTGATTTGAAACTCCACAGAGAATTAGTAATTCGTCACCTCTTTTTCATTGACTGGATACAGAAATGGATTTTAAATTTTTATGAAGTTCTTTCGTTCGCATTGTTTTCTCTTTGATATGCTGTAAACCTTGTCTCCAGTTTGATCTTCATTGACCGAAAGCAATTCAAATGATCTTATCCCTTTAGGAAATGTCCTGTATTCAACCCAAAAAAGTTATTGCAATACAGTTATGACAATGCTACTATTGCAGAAAAGTATATATAACAAATCAATATACTTTGCCATGCATTCAATACAATTATATTTAAGAGAACTTAGTACTAACCAAACCAGATGACTACAAAATGATGTAATCAAGAACCGAATTGCATCCAAATGGCAAGAAGTGAAGCTACTTTGCAGTAAATAACACAGACTGTATAGAATAGTATAGATTGAGCTATTTTTTGGCAGATTTGTCCTTACATTGCAGTTTAGCAGATCTTTGCAATTGTAAATCTACTTAGTTGCCTATCGTCTGTTTCATCCACTCAATTCATGCACAAGTCTATAATTACATTACCAGGTCATATGATCGCCTACAGCAGGAGAAGGATCGCTAAAATGAACGAAGAAAAGTGAGATGATACCATAGCCTATAGTGTGCGTGACAAACAACATACACAAATATAAATCATGGTACAAACCGAATATCAAAATAGCACGTGCATAACATATTCTATTCTGCTAAACAACATTCATTGCAAATAGCGCGTCTATAACATAATAAATTGGAGACTTGAACATTGTAGCATGGAGAGTACACGTTTAGTGATTACACTTCTCATTTTTTATGGCCTTTATGAATATCACTAGATGTGGAGATGAGATGAGAGATGTAGTATTTTGTACATTTGCTTGTTTTACTTTAGAAACATTGGTTTGGATAAAGAAAATTAATACCTAATGATTAAGTATTAATCTACTTTATCCAAACAAATGTTTTCAAAGCTAAACTATTCTTTCGTCGGCATACTGTTGATTTCACCATTTGGTGCACCTGTCTCCTCCGAACCTGCAATTTTGCCTTTCATTCATTGGCTAATTTATTTGAAAAACACTCCTCTGATTGGTAATTACTATGACAAATTTTAATCACCAATCAGAGGAGTGTATTTCAAATAAATTAGCCAATGAACGAAAGGCAAAATTGCAGGTTCCGAGGAGACAGGTACACTAAATGGTGAAATCAACGTAATATAACCGACAGGTATCTACTTAAATTATTCTAAAGCTGAATAACATTGTTTCTCTTAACTTTTTTTGACTATAGGTTATTCAGTTTTATTTCCCATTTTATCACTCTTTACACAACAATAAAAATGGTTTGCAATCGCAACACGAGTGTACCACTTTTGCAAATGGAAATAGTACATAGACTGAAAACAGATTTCATTAAATCTGAATACACTACACTACTGAGAAAATGGTATCCCATTTTCACGTGCATCGTTTAACTTACTTACCAATTCCTTAACTTTTGGATGACTGTTCTTAAAAAATTCATGCGTGGAATCAAAAAACTGCTGCAAAAACTTCGGTTTATTTTCGCTTCTTTCATACTCATAAGCTTGAAGAACCATATCAAACTTGTCCAAATCTTTCACCAGTTTTGCTTCCGGAGTTTTCGAGTCCTCATATTCCTTAAAGTTATTATGAAACATAAATGAATATTAAAACTAGTCTAAAAGTACAATTTTAGTTAATAATTAATGCCTTTATAATGTAATGAATAATGATACTTGATTGCCTGCCTTATCCTTATTTGATTTCACTATATAAAATAAGATCTCTTACCTGAAAAAGGGATCGTATTTCTTCTCCTTTGTTTCTCGCAATAAGACTAGATATTTTATCGATAGCAGCTAATTCCTTCTTCTGTTTTGTCTCTTCATCAACTCCATCATGAGGTGTAATATCTCCAATAATAGATTCCCCCATATCGTGAACTAGCGACATTTTCATACACCTGCATTGATATATAAATATAGAGAGGTGTGTTTTGAGTTCCGTTAAGGTCATATTGAAACATATATTTAGCCATTCTACGAATTCCCACAGAATGTTTCCGTCATTACTCATAAGTAAAGGTGTACTAGATTAATGATAGAAAACTTTTGTAACAAAACACAACAGTATGGTTATGGCTTACTTATTGGCATCTATGGTGGGGTCATCTAAAATGAAAGCACTCATTATGGCCATGCGATACATATGTCCCGCTACAGTTTCTGGCCTCTTTATACCCATTTGAACCCATCCTGTTCTGTCCAAATGCTGCATTAACATAAATTCCAAAAATTGATAATGTAATAGATATAAATTAAATTCAAAAGCTGAATTTTCAGTTAGATTGAGAAAGTTGAGATTCGTCATTCTCAAAAAAGAGCTACATTATTGTATTCATTGTATTGTATTCATTCTATTGTGACACTAAAGGTGCATCCGCATTGAAACTATTTGGTGATACGCATGAAACCGCGATAATCAAAAGCTGGTGCTCAGATTATGCTGTGCGACAATTTTAGTAAATATTTTTCATTTCATACATTCATCATTTGCATTTTGCATGATATTTCTAAACATTATACAATATTAGTGAGAGCATTTAACTGAAAGGCAAAGAATTTTATAATTGAAAAGTAAACTGTGTCAACTTACTTTGAGTTTAGAAGCATAATCCAGAAAATCCAATTCCTTGTTCATAGTTGCTACCGGTGCGGCGTTTGACATGATCTTCAATTCAAAAGGTAACTATCTATTGTAAAAATTAACTTATTTCCGTATCATAGATATTTTTAGTTGAATTGGTATGACATTTCTTAAACTCTATAAAAATTAAATAAAAGACTGACCTCTCTCTACTAGACGGTAATCAGTAGTGTCGTTTACAAGTTGTATGTAGTTTGCCGTTTGCCTGTGGTGGTGTTGAATGAACTCCGTCCTCGTCCTCCTGACTCCTGGCGCTCTTTCTTTCGAAACAAACACAATGTCTCAGTATTTAGCATAAAAATGTTGTCAGTTTGCCCGTGTAGGTGTCAATGTTAGTGCACTGGTATCACTACTGGTTGTGTTGGTGTTAGGGAGCGTCCATATATTACGAAGACAGATTAAGGGGGGGGGGTTCAAAAAAGTCTTCACAGAAGTCTTCAAGGGGAGGAGGGGTCGAGTTCAGGTTTTCGTAACATCACTTGCAGGAGATTTTTATGCTTACAGAAATAAAATTAGTTGCTGAGGTAAAAAGGTTAATGCAAAAGTCTTCGAAGACGGGGAGGGTCATGGGAGGGGTGAGTATCATGAAGTGTTCAATGTAATCACAGGGGGGAGGGGGGGGGTCAAAAATCGGGAAAAAATGGTCTTCGTAATATATGGACGCTCACTTAATAATATCAACTTAGAAATATTTTTATTCTGGTTCCACCAACCGACTCTTACCCTCCAGAATGTTGATGAAATGGACTTAGTCCTTTGCAGTACTTAGAGAAAACGATGCTAATGTGTATTTTTGCTGAACTAGCTTTAAGGAGGCCTCAATGATCGACAGCGCCTGCGCGGAAAATATTACTACTGGGTGCTGAATATTAAATAAATATGAATGTAGAAGTCAATACACAGTTGGCGTCGAAATGGTAGAGTTTATTTAGCAGCACTCCGTAGTAACCGATTCGGCGTTAACATGGATAGGTATGGCAATTACGCAGAACGGGTTTCTCCTCCAGTTTGGGGCCCCCGATTTTGAAAAGTAATATCTCCACAAAGAATAATTTTGGTGCTTCTAGTCTCCGTCAACTTGCCCTCGGTACCAGAAAGGTCTACGTTTAAAACAAAATCAACGTCCTAGCCCCCCCCCCAGGGGTTGAGATATAATCCTTTTGCGTAACATTGAGGCACCCTTAATTCCGTTGTAAGGCAGAAAGAATAATTTTGTGTAAACGACAACTGTAGCTTCGTTCCGTTCGTGGTTAGTTATAAATGCAATATTTTGGGATGGTAATAGCCTAATAGGGAGACTTGTGGATGGGAAAGGACGACACATCCTTATATATATGTAGAAATTGCGAAATAGATATCGTCGATATCTAATGTTTCCCTATCTCGAATGTTTCCTTATCTCGAATGTTTCCGTCTCGATTCGATGTCTATTTCGTTTCCGCTGTTTTCTTGTATGATGTCTATGTAGATCTGCATTTACATAAACCATTTGCTGGTAGATTTTGATTTCCATTTTTGTTAGTTATCAGTTATTAGTTAGTAAAATAATACAGGTCTTTTGTTATTTGAATTTCAGGATTGACCCTTGGTTGTGCGGTTTTGACAAAATTCTTGAAAAGTTCTAGAATTGAAGGACGCTCGTCATTAATTGGCCAATATAGCTACAATAAAGCCTCCTGTAGGCACTTCTCCAATGATGCTGAAAATTTTCCTAAAGAAGAAACGACAGTTAGCAATACTGGCGGTCATGAAGTCACAAAAAGTGAATTTGCCAAGGCTGTTGACAAATTAGCTGGTCTTGAAACATTTCCAAAGATGTTAAGAAACTCTCCTTTTGTGCAGGTTATACTATTTAAATAAATGCTGAAAATTACTGTTTATTGGTCGGAATTGTTTAAAAAATAAATTAACGTTCGTCTGTAAAATATCAAAATCATAGACAACAAAATATAAGATGAAGAGACTAATTTATCACTGATTTTAATTAAGGATTGAACCTACAAACTGTTTTAAGACATGTGACTATGTAGTAATGTTAATTTTATTTTTGAAACAGATGGGTGACCCCGAAGGAAAGATGGTGGAGGGGCAAATATTTCATGTAGTGAACGATGACTTATATATTGATTTTGGAGGAAAATTTCATTGTGTTTGCCCTCGTCCTCCAAAAAATGGCATGTAAGTTGAGTACATCATTTCTTTACACCTAATCCGTGTCATCAATTGCCTCTTATTTGTAATTAAAAATGAACCATTTGGATCAAATTTCTGCAGGGCTTATAAAATCGGCACCAAAGTACGTCTTATTATCCATGACTTGGAACTCTCTACTCGATTTCTTGGCGCAAAGACTGATATTACAATCCTAGAAGCGGATTGCACACTCCTGGGGTTAGCAAGTCGTGGAAGATAACGTGGAAATGCTTTATTTGTTATTAGTGTAAGTGATAGTAGCAATAAAATTAATTATCTACGTACTTATGGGCAATCATTGCATTTTCTATCTCGTATTTCTCCAGTAACTACAACTAGTATTTAAGACACATTTTACCTCATTTTGTAGGGAGATGAGAAATCTTGTTCACACAACCTATTATGGGCGCCATAACAGTTCCTTCATTACCTGTGTGTCCCGTGAGGGCACAAGACAGACATACACCACACGTGTAAAAAATATAAAGCAGCTCATTTTGTGCATAGTTCTTATTTTGTTAAAATAGAACGAAATAAACACAAAAAGGTAGCACCTATTTCCTTTTAGTACCTATTATTACTACAGAAATGGTGAACATCATTGGTTAGGGGTATACCTGTACAAGTTGTAGACAATTCAAAGCTTATCGATGAGAATTATTTAATCATTTGAAAGTGATTACTTCGTTGCCCATACTTCGTGTTGTACGGTCGTTTAATCGTGGTGAGGGATTGCCGATAATTATTTAAATGTCTTCCGTACCACAATATTATTATGTCCAGCAATTCCAGCCATTTACTTGGTGTGTAAATGAATAATGAACAGATTGACCTACCGTTTTCTCTTTCCTTGTGCTAAATCCGTGGTCCGTAAGCCACTTTCTTTGATTTTTAAACAATCATATGGTTACATTTTATTTACTCTTCTAACCGTTCGAGTAAAACCCTATTATCTTTTAAGGTATATGTACATACGAGAAATAAACCCGCCTTACGGACTGGAAAAGTCTATTTTCCAAATAAATGTTAACTCGAGGTCAAGAGGGCATGGGACATTTATTTTTAAATGGGTGACTGCGCCGGAAAATTAGCTTTTTTATGAGCCATACCCGGGTATTCTATAATCAGGGTTTCCACAAAAAAGCTCCTAGGATAGAAATTGGAGACATAGATACTAATTTCATTTCCTTAACCTGAGGCTTTATTAGAAAGGGGGTCGTATCGTCGTCGACACTTGATAACATGATGTAGCGAATAAGCTATAATATAATTCAGCACAGCAGTCTTGCTTGAATATCGGCTCAACAGAAGTAAGCCACTGTTCAATTGGTCATACTCCTATC
>JAAAYG020021436.1:6970-16971 GCA_009936455.2 Tomocerus minor
GGTTGCTGAGTTGCTGAAAGTTTCCAGCGATTTTTGCCTTCCCTGCTGTTGGACTTTCTTCTTGATTTTCTGCCGCCTTCGATGAAATTCGACAAGAATTTGATAAGTTGAGGACTAGTCAACATCTCTTGGAGATGATTTCTAGCAGTGACAACTTCAGTCGGTGGATTGTTAACATATAAAAACACGACCAGACTAAGCAAAGCCAAAGAGGTTACGATCAAAAAGGCAGCCCATGTCAGAATTTTGTATTCTTTGTAGAAAATTTCGAAAGTGTCCATAATTCCAACTTTTTTATTGGTGTGTAGCCCTGATTCACTTGCGGAATGCTCTAGTAGGCCGTAAGTTGTTGGCGAAGAAAATACAGTAACTGGTAATGTTGGAATTTGTGCTCCATTTGGATTTGCGATTTGAATATTATCGTTTTGCTGATGGTTGTCAGCTTCTATGCTGTTGTCCCCTCCTGATGGGTTGACATTGGACTCTCCTGTCGGTATATCTTGATTTGGTTTAAAATTATTTCCATAATAATGGCTTCCATGATTATTGTGTCTGTGGGGATGATGATGTGGAGGTCCATGTCCCGGGTGGTGGTGCATGTATGGACGCATGTGTGGGGGTTGGTGAGATGGAAAAGCGGACATAGGAATTGCTATGGGCAAAGGCAGATGAGGGAGTGGGGGATAATTAGGAGAAGGTGGCCGACTTCCATAGGAATTGCCATGATTGTCATACTGATTTTCAGCTGCACCTGTAAATTTATGGTAACTACTGTCATAATAACTCTGAAGATTCGGCCTCAATTTGCTAATGGGCTTCGGGGGGAAACGTTGGACGGGTTGAGACGGTTGAAAACTAAGCCCTGTATGGTAATTATTCGAGGGAAAATGAAAACTTGGCTTAAGTTGGTACTGTTGCTGATGATTATTGGAGTTTTGTTCATTTCTTTGAGGCTCATTATTATTGCCATCTTTAGTATTCGAGTTCCCACTTGAAGCTTCAGAGAAATGGAATTCTTCGTTGGGATTTTGTTTCTTTGCATAGGCATATCCCGCCGGAATATTTACATGAGTTCCACCATCTCCCCCGTTTTCATGAGCGTCAACCGTTACGTCTACTCCTCCACTTTCCTCTGCAATATTGTCAACATCAGTATCGTGAAAATTGTCGAAAAAGTTTGACCTCAACTTTTTTGAATCTGCATTATTGGCGCCGGAAATCCCGGCGCTTGGAACAAAACCAGAGTTGTGATTGCCCAAATAATTTTCAGTTGTTGTAGTAGTTGTTAATTTTCTTTTCGGAGATTTATTTTTTGATTGCAAATGAAGTTCATTGTATTCTTCAAAGGTAAGTTTTCCATTCGGTGGAGGACCTGTTGTTTGTCCTGAATTAGCTCGCCCTTCTTGAAAAGGACCGGAATTCGGTTGGTTGATATCTTCCATGTTGACAGAATGGTGGAGCCCCTCAGAAGAGTCATCTTTAATTGGGGAAGGAGTAGAAGAAGTTGTGGTTCTCATTTCAGTCTCCAACACCAACAAAGGATGCAAAGTAGGTTTGGAAGTGGTACTCGTGATAACAATAGGATTTGGCAGTGGAAAAGCGAACGGACCATCATCATCTTGTCTCGTCCTTTTCCGACTTTTCTTTTTACTTTTTGACCTCTCAGTTTGCAATTGTGTTGCAGGAAGATTGTCAGCATTCGAACTGCTTCGATCAATAACAGAAGTTGACTCAGTTGAAGTTAAGCTCTGAAAATTGTTTACAAAATTGAAAAATGGATCATGACTTATTTTCTTATTGGTAATAGTGACAGGGTCTGTTGTTGTCGATTCTTCTGCTCGTAAAAGTGCAGCTTTTGAAGTGGTAGAAGCAATCGGGATGGTTTTCGTAGCGTACAGGTAGCTGGGACGAAAAGCATTTTCCTGAACACTCAATCGTGTGTAGAAGGGTTGGGGCTGGGAAAAGGAGGTTAGTGGGGAGTTTGCATTGTCAGAACTGTTATTATTAGCATAATTGCTATTTTTATTACTACTTTTAAATTGATATTCCGAACTGTCTTTTGCATTCTGTTTCGGAGCTGCATCTTTCAGGGCAGAATATGAATGTGAAATTCTTATGGGCACTGGGTCTGCTAACGCTGTGGCTGTACATGTTGGCAATATAAAGCTGCTGCTTATAATTATTGTAGCTAAACTCATGAGCACTATCACATAATATCTTGTCAGAGGATAGTAATGTATCCTATCACTTATTATTTCCTCTCTATTAAAGTTTTTCTCTTCATCTCGGCTGACTATTGAATTGTTATTGCTGTCAGTTAAAGCCAAACTTTGGACTGGGAGGGACGACGAACTGGAACAAGGGGGACTTCGGCCCCTTTTATTCCTACGTGCTAAATTCCCTATAAAAAAGTGGTAGAGCAGTCTTTTCTTTGATGAGGATTGTGTTGATTGTGTCATGGTCATTTTTAAAGGCTTTTCCTTTGGTTTGTTTCGATCCTATCCTAAATAGATATGTTCCTACTCCAGTTTTCTTCACACACCCCTCCCTCTTGGTATGATCTTTTTTGGCTTGAGTTTCTCAAAAATACTAGTCCACTTCGTAATCTGCAAAAAATAACGAAATTAATCACTTTAATTGTGCTCATAATTGCTATACGCACTTTGATTTACCGCTTAATGCGTTTCATATTATTAAATCAACATCTGTTATATCACAATTGAAGGAAGTACATTCTTAGAACTATTTTATTGAACCAATTCTCTCTGTGTTTGTAGGTAAGTAATTAAATTACGATGCACATTCCCACGAACAACAAGGTCCTTGGCTTTGTTACTCCAATTTTTCACTATTGCTTGCCAATTGATGAAAAGATAGCTACAAACTAGTGTACTCCTCAGCAATAATTCCTCTTTAATTGTTTTAAAGATAACGCTATATTTACCCACAACGAATGCTTGAGATTCCCAACTGCTCAAAAAGAGTGAAAAATCAATGGAGAAAAACTTTTGTAGAGCTCGGTTAGACTTTAGTGCAGAAACGGTTTTCTTCAACACAAACACTATTGTCATGTCTTTTCGTGCAATTTACACCCACAATTACTAGTCGGCAGCAATTCACGACACATTCCTAACAATTGCTAATATCTTAACACATCCCCCTAAGTACTGTAATATTTTTATTTACAATTTTCCCCTCATGATATGATATTAATGTGATTTTCTATTTATATCCACAGCATATATGCAGATACAGATACATCCTCATGATTAGATAGTATTAGACGGTTTACTTATTGTTATCATCTTCTCTCGTAAATAAGATATGCGTGATAGGCAGTCGAGTGTGAATGATGGCCATTGTTTTCTACAACAGTTTGGTTTTCTTTTCAGGATTGTAGTTAAATGCACACGGTAATTTTACGTTTTCTCACTTTACGGAGTCTTTAACAGAAAATCTACAGAAATCGTTTCATTGTCTCCATTGAGAAGAGGATAGCACCGCGAGTGTCTGCATTGGGTGAGCAATGCACTCTCCCTGCTAAACTGAATTCATCCTATGATGTAATCCGAACAATACTCAACTATACAATCATCTTCCCAGCCATAATCAGCGAACAAAAGTAAATGGATTAACGCTTTAAGTTTTCTGTCCTTGTCTTTATGACTTTTGTGATCATTAAGCGTAGCAAGTGGCTAACGGAATATTTTCTTCATTTCAGTTACACTCTTTATGTACACACGATCTCATAAACAGCTAAAATTACCAAGAAAACAAAGCAAAAAATTACAGCCACCTTTCTGCATCATATTTTATTCAAATATTTTCCTATATTGCGCTTTTGCACATGCAAATATAAGATAAATCCTGAATCACAATTGAATGAAACAAATATTAACAGAAGATTAAAAGAAGAAATCTACTTTTCAAAGTCACTGCCACAACACTAATAATAACATAGATGAAGATGATAAACGGTAATTGAGCATAGTTCGAGATTCGAGAGATGTTTCTTTAATTGCAGTCTGTAGATGTTATGCTTTTATAATTGCATATATGATATGGCCTAGATGTTAGCAAATAATTAATCTGTACCAGTAGGTATCAGTGAAGATAGTGTGAAAATATAGTGTCTACCTAAACAATTAAGAGCTTTATGAATTAGAAAAGCAAACTATATATCGATTGTTTACAAATTACAGATTGCAGATAACAAGCAACCCAAATGTAGCTTATCTTTGCCCCAACTCTAGCATTTGTATGGCATTATCTTAATGTGATATTTCTGATAAAGATCAGCAACCACACAAAACACTGAACTAACTTATCATAGACTTGTAAATAAAAACTTTGTTCATTTTCCCTCTGCTCTAATACACTTCACTTGGGTGAATCTTTATCAAATCCTCAAACCATATACAATTAAGTCTCCGTGCGTCCTGCCTACTTGCATTTCTTTCTATCTCCACCTCTATTTACAAACGTAATCCAACAAACAAGGTAATTCATTACTATTTCTTCTAAATGATGTAGATACTAATTAACTAAGTGATATTATAATACTTAATAAGACTTAAGTTGTCAGTCAATGATGAGATTCCCTTGCCTTTGTACTTAATTTAATAAAAACGAGTTTGGGATTTATAACATGCAATTAAATTTTTAACTATTGTTACAGATATACTGTACGTACGAATGGCCTGTCAAGTGACAACAGCCAGACAGCTATCTAGTTAACAATAGACAAGTAAATAAAACTAAATTATGGTGCAAGTGATCTTCAGCTGTTGTACTTAGAGTTTTTGAACTATAGCGACAAAATTGACGAAATTTTCACGTTTTTCTTAGGAGAAAATCATTTGATGAGCATTGAATAAGACAATGGGACTGGGTTAAATGTATGAACGCATACTTTCCTGACATTCATAATTTGCCCTAATTTTCCTTTTAAAATTTAATTTTAACGACTCACTTCCACTTCTAATGCTATCGTTAACAGGTTAACACCTCCTATGTTCTGATTCTTGCTTTCGTGTCCCGAATTCAGTCTCAAAAACTCTCACAATCAGTTTCTATCAGCTACTTCATCAATGACAGTTACATATACTACATAAACATACGCATCACATTGTTGTAGATTAGATTAGGTGCATTACATACACATCCAGCAACTTTGCTTGAAAGATTTTTGCAATTAATTACTCTGTAGCCAGTCAGTCTGTGGTGTGGTACAAGTTATTGTAAAAAGTTTATTGACTTGATTTTTGTTGTACTAGGCCATGTTTACATATAAACACATAAAATTAGTTTACTAATAAAAATCATTACCCACTTGAGTCCCAATTACGAAATTGTAATTTTATTGCTACAGATAAGAAAACGATAAAAATAGAAAAGAGCTGGTTGGAGTTAAATTATAAAATCCGTTTAGGTACTGACTGTAGTAGTGAGTAAATAAGTTAATGATTTTCTTCGCAATGAACGCTCTATGAATCGTTAGTCTGAATTTGTATGTGATAAAAGTGAGTTATAGTTATGGATTAACTTAGCGGATGATGCCCTCATTTCATTGTAATGAAAGCTCTACACCAAGTCAATGTATATAGTTATTCAATTGAGTTTTATTATCTGTAGTCTATTAGAATGAAGTAAGTACATCTAACAGACAAATAAACGTTTCTGTTACTTTGTATTTCTATAAATGAAATCTCTTGTTAATAGTTATTAATTATAATAAACCATAATAATGGTAGAAATCAGAAAATCTTATTGCACTTCTGACATGGTCCATTTACATAAGGTGTTAAACCTTAAGGGTTGTTAAAAATGTAAGTAGTGAATCTAGTAAAATTAAAAACAATTAATTATTATAGTTAAAATACTACCGGTAGGTTATTAAGTATATATATCCTAATTACCTTACACTAATAATTAATTGTCTCATCTTTGCTTTCAAAAGCTGTTAACAATAGTATTATTGTAATAGTAAATGAGATTAAAAAAAGAAACGCGGTATAATTAGAAGAGAGAATAAATAAATAGTAAAGAAGAATGTAAATCCCTTTGAGGTAAATGTATTCACAGTTTGACTGACAAGTGTCATTTTGCCAATTATCGGTTTACGTCAGCAGTTACGTTAGAAAGAATGAGAGGAATGTTTGTATATTGACGAATTGACGTGACACAGTTTTTCTTGTACGTATTGAAATGACATACATTAGTTTGAGTGTAGGTAATTGTGTCTACGTACACTACAGGTAACTACTTAGCGTAAATTAAATAGAAGCATCAGGCAGTAATAATACTGTTTAGCATTTAGAAGGGTAAATAATGCACACACATGCACTCATGTCTTTTAGTGGTGCACTTAAAAAGAACAAACAATGGCAGAAGAGCGGAATAAAAATCCTATGTAGTCTTCTTCCTTTATTCCTAAAGCAATCTAGACTATCTACGATGGCTATAAAGCATATATAGTGACTGCTATGCATCACATAATAACAATTGACATTGAATTAGATAGAGGAGGAAAAGTTTGCATAGCTATGTTGGATATATATGTAAAAAGAGTACAATGAATTAACTACGCGTCAAAAATAGGTAAGTAACGTAAGTAAGCGCAAGTAAGTCTACGGGATTATGCACAGAGTGAGATTATATTATGCAGAAGGAGGACTGTAGAAAAGGTAACAGACAGGAGCAATTAGGGCTGTCATGCAATCAATTTCTTAGTCTTTTACTATGTAACTAGCGAGTGACAGGAAGCGTGTTATCCTATACTTAACTACATACAATCGGATTATGAGATTTTGCATTGAGTTCTTTGCGGAACGAAGGATGCGTTACACTCCCTTAACAAAGACACGTAAATCTTATAGATTTACAGGAGAGCAAAAAGTTATTGTGAATGAAACGTCTTCTCGATTGGAGCTGTCAACGTCAGATACCTACGTAAAAAGTATGTTTTTTTTCTTTCTTCGTCACTCGTTCGTTGATGTCTTAGTTTACGTTTGAATGACAATGCTATCCAAACGAAGGATCGATCGACACATATCAGTGAAATATTGCTCAATCTACATACATGATACATTGAATAATGGTTGGATGGATCAAGCGTCAAAAATTGGAAAACACTATCGATGCAGTAATTTCTGAGAGACTGAAAAAAATAAAGGAGATAAATCCCACACAAGACAAAAGTAATTGTTTACGATTGAATAGCCAGACTAAATAGCGTGTGTGCATGTTGTTCTGTTTATATTTTATATTATCGTTGATATTGCTTTTAGATTCAGAGTCAATCCCTCAATAGGTACTTTTTGAAGACGTGTTGAATTACTCTGATGAATTTTTCTGGTGGTTTTCTTGTTGCAGTTTATTATAGCATGTCGCCATTAAAAGCTGCACTAAGATATGGAACTGTGAGCAATTCTACGAAATTCTAAATCCTAGCTACTCAGCGTTAAGAAATAAGTAATTTTTGAGAGGAATACAATGTGTAAAAGAAAGATTGATGGATGCTACTCTTACCATTCCTATTTGGTTTACATTTTATATGGTTTAGGTAAAGCCAAATCCTATCAAGACATTGAATTTCCTCTTTTCTTGGTTAGTAGGTTATAATGGGAAATTCTCAAGTTCAAGAAGGAAGAAAAACATTGACTCTCTAGCTAAGCTCTATAGGAGTAAGAACGATATTCTTCAACAGAGCACAACAGAAACACTCGTTTCAGTAGGGAAAACAAATGCGAAGCATAAAACACTACTTATCTCATAAAATCATGTGTCTGTACTACACATTCATATTCTCATTCCAAATCTGCTCTAGACCTTTATATTATATCAAATGAAATACATACACACTAACTATACCAACTACTTAGTAGCAAATGAATGTACAACTTTATACGTTTCAACTGTATCAAAGACGTTGAAGTTGAAATATAGTTTTGTGTGGCTGCTTTGCTTGGCTCGACTCTTCGTTCCTTTCTGTGGTAAAGAAGAGAGGAACACACCTGAGAGGAGAAAAAGTGTTACGAATTTTTTTTCTTTCTTTGACTGAGTGACTGATTAGAAATATGCATGTATGTACTGGCAAAATCTAATGCTAAAATCTTACGAATCATTTGTTTTGCTCCTTATGAGTGGAAATGGAGAATATCGTGGAATAGAGTGTTAGCATCGTGGTATCTTAGCATTAGACTATCCCTAAGTACCTGCTTACACGTAAGTTTACATCCTTTGACATAATTAGATGGAAATTGCTGTCATTATTAGATTAGATGTGAGGAAATTCATTACGAGATTTCCATGCCGTGGCACATACTTCATGTGCTAAATTGACTTAAGATGTGAATTCCTCCTTTTTACTACATTATCCTTTCAAGTTTCATTTTTTTATGGGGCTCTCGAGAGTCTAGATACATCTCTGGTGTATCTAGATTGGAAATCCTGAATACTAAGCTATACTAAAACTACCTACGTAAAAAATACAAATGAATCATCAAATCAAACATGGGAACTGACTCAATTAGATTCTTCAAAGGAGGGAATTATAACCATAATATTTTATAAAATTCTATTTTTCTTAGTTGCTTTTTCAGAAGCTCAAGATTTTTTTTAGACGAATAGGGATAGAAGTTCTGAACTAAATAAAAGATCTTTAATCTAGAAACTGGTACATATGTGAATATTCGTAGTTGTGTTAATGTAAAACTATATAAGCCATTATTTTCGTTAAAGATTCTTTGAAATGAAAATTACTATAAAGCGACATTTTCCTAATATATCAAAAGAATATTCATTAGCAAAATTAAAGAACCAATAAGAAATCGATAAGACAAGGTTATACACGATCAATGCTATTATGTTGGTGTTTATCTATGACGAAAATGATACATAAGTATCAAGCATAATATTTTAGAACATATATTTACAAGATACCAAGCTGTTTAAGGCCAATTACAGCCTTCATTTTACAAATGCACCGTTGTGTAGGTACGTCAGTAAAATTGACAATAAATGTGTCAAAGGAATAAGAAAGGCAATCAATGGAGGAAGTGTAACAGCAAACTAAGACTACCTAAACCAAATAGTACATATCTAAAATAGGAGCCAGAACACTCTTACAAACAGTTAAATACAACCTACCTTAAAAAAAGTTATTTATTGTGTCTTGTATGACAAAATTTCATGTAATAAAAGACTGTAACTTGCTTATTTATAATTCGAATACCCGATATTTTTACTGTAGTAATTACAGTCCTATAAGTAACTGTAATGATGACGTAAGTCACATGAGATTATGGTCAATGATTTAGGCTTTGGTATTCGTCTCAAATGATTAACTCAAATGAATCATTTTGGTTTACGAAAACTGCGAAATAGGTCTTCCAGAGACTATTGAAAATCTATAGCCATTCTATTTTATGAGAAAACTGATGAATGGTTGGCTATATTTTAATTTCACGTTCACCACATCTGCAAAACATTTAGGTACATTCACTCTAGGGAATGAATATTCTACTTCTAACTTTTAACATAGCATCACCAAATATGATACTTCTACTTCCTGCCTTCTTCCAAACTTTTAAAACAGGTCATGTTTAAAATGTAAACATTTGGATTCTGTGTGCACTGCACGCAGTAATGTTGAAAATTGCAAGATTGCCAGTTTATAAATAATTTGACCATTAAGGTACTGCCTTAAATATGCGATTAATCCATCAAGCTAACATATGACACATTTAAAATGAAAATGAGATTGAATCGTTTTTTGAAAGAAGGAAAGAGAAAATGCAGAAATTATTTAGGAATGTATTTGCGGTTTTTAGAATTTTATTTTCTCTTGGGGAAAAAATCTATTTCTAACAATCAGATAAACACTAGATCTTGTAGTCGAATTAAATCGTTTATCTGAATTGGGATAGGTAACTAATTGAAAGTTTGTGACAGAAAGTTAAATGGATTGTTTGAATTCAGGAAAAAGTATACCGCAGAGG